>CABHPH010157312.1:0-46497 GCA_902168325.1 Peromyscus nudipes | reverse complement strand
CCAAGCTTGGATACATGCCACTGTGTACTCCTTTGATCCTACCTACCCTCAGCCTGATTTCTTTTCCCTTTTTTCTGTGATTCACTGAGTCCTTCTGTATTTGGCACAGACTCCACTTTCCCTTTGATGGTGTCCCAGCCCCTAGAGGTACCTTGTTCTCCCTGTCCCCGGAGCTACTCACCGCTAGCATCATCTTTTGACTTGTTATTGACTTGTTATTGTTTTGACTCGTTATTGTTATTGATACCTAGCCTCTGCGGTCCATGTTTGCCCTGCCAACTTGATTTTAAGCTTCCTGTAAAGGGGGCCATGAATTCCCTCAGCCTGACATGGTGCCGAGTGCTGGGTAGGCATTTGAATGAATCTGTTTCCTTTGGAGGAAACCCAGTAACATATGGGAGGGAATTTGTTTGTATACACATACTTTTAAAATATACATTGATCATCTTTCCCGTTGTGCTGGTTTCATTTCCTGGGGAAAGGAGAGGTAGATGCTCATCAATCAGTGTACACTTGTCACCCAGGGGTACCCGTGGACATACTAACCTGGTCAGGCCAATCAGGCCCATTAACCCTGCAGAAGAAATTTCTATCCATCCTTCCTGGGTCTCCTTACCAATTATCTCTTCAGATTTGGGATGTTTTTGACAAGTGTTTTGACAAGAACACCGTTTCCCCAAGCTGAGCCTACCAGACTGTCACATGGAGAATTGGAGGTGAAGGAACACTTGCCTATAAATAGTTCCCCATGGGACGGCCTGGCTTCCCTGTCCTGGGGTTCAGTTCAGCCATTTGTGTGCAGCTGTCCGAGCTTCAGTCTTGTTGGAAGCCAGGGGATGGGGCCAAGCTGCAGCTTCATGCTGCTAATAGAGACGCAGTTGAGATTAAGTCTTGCTGTCCTCAGGATCTATGTGGGGTACCATTCCAAGACCCCCATCTGTAGTCTCATTTTTAGGGTTCAGTTAACAAGCATTTTGTTTTCATTTGTGACTTAAGAATTTTTTTTCTGTTTTTATTTTATCTGCACTGGTGTTTTGCCTGCTTGTATATCTGCGTGGGGGTCTCAGGTCCCCTGGAACTGGAGTTACACATAGTTGTGAGCTACCACATGGGCGCTGGGAATTGAACCCAGGTCCTCTGAAAGAGCAGTCAGTACTCTTAACCACTGAGCCATCTCTCCAGCCCTGACTTAACATTTTTATAGTGTTTCCTGCATGTTAAGTCCCTCTACCTCTGTCTCTAATTAATTCAGCACTCTCACAACCCCATTTTACAGATGGGAGAATGGAGGCCTAGAGTTGTTGAGTGACTGGCCAAGGCTACAAAAGGGCAGCTCAGGGATTTGAACCTGGAACAACTTTGGAGGCTGGATTCATCTCCCCCAGCTACAGGGACCTTGCCCCCTGTGCCCCAGCTTCTAGGAACCTCCCTTGGGGGCTCTCAGCAAGTGGAAGGGGTGGTGGGAGGGAGTCCCAAGACTGCTGAGATTCCTACAGTTGGGGGACCTCTGACCTCACCCTGTCTTTACTTCTTGAGGATCAACCCACTCCCCCCACTCTGTCTCTTGGGACAGTTCCCTCCCACACCAGGACGTGGTAAGGGTTGAAAGTCTGCTGTCTCCCTTCCCGCCCCACACATGGACAGGCTGGTAATTCCCTTCCGACTCCCTCTTCTATCCCGTGTGCAGATCCTTGGATGTAGCCCTTGAGATTATTTGGAGACACCCCCCCCCCCCCCCCAAAAAAAAAACAGGATCGGGCGCAGATAACCCCCAGATCCCTCTGTTCAAAAGCATCTCACTTTCCCCTTACCACACTCTCTCCAGATCTGATAGAGAAGTTGAACGCTGATAGACACAGGCTTGGCTTCTAAGCCGAGATGTGGAGGTACTAATGAGCAACAAAAACAAAACAAAACCCAGCCCGATGCAGACAGTGCAGGGAGGAGAAGAAAGGACTTGGATCACCCACAGCCTGACTCATCAGTTTCGCAGTGATCAAGAGGAGAAGGCATTTTGACATGTGCCAGGCACCGTAGTCTATGCCTGGCTGGGTGTGAGGCAGGCATCCGGCAGCCAGTTGCCGTTTTTTTACCACCACCAGTAAAAAATCTGACTTCTTAAATCTCTGCAAACCTCATGGAGTTTTAATATAATTTGGTGCCATTTTAAACTTCACGCTATTTAAATAATTTTTCTCCCTGCTTGTGAAAGATCTGTGGGCTCACGTAGAGAGTTGCGGGGTAGCAGGGAGGCTGAGAGGAAGGCAAAGAAAAAAAAAAACGATCCTTAATTGCGTCATGTACAGGCAACTGCTGTCAGCATTTTGGATTCTTTTTTTACATAGTTGAGGTCAGGCCCAATCCAGTTCTGCATCCTCCTTTTCTTCAGCTAATGAGGGAAGAGGCTTATATTAAAATGCTGCTGCAAACCCTTTGTAAACAGGATTCTTAAATAGCTCTACCGTGGTCTGTTCTATGGGAACACAATTTTGAACTTGAGCCGAGATACTGGATCAGTTTTTAAAAAAAAGTGTCTTTAAAGATACCCATCCCCTCTCCCTCTCCAGGAAGACAGTACTACCTCCAAAGGTAAGATTTCGATGATGAGCCCTGAAAAACCTGGAGACTTTATGGTTTGCTAGCTAGCGCCTCATTACCCTCCTGCCTTTATGAAATGGTAGGGAAACTGAAGGAATGTGGAACTCAAAGGTCCTACCCTACCCATTTCTCAGCAGGTGCTTTGTGGTCAGACAGCAGGTCGTGCCCCACCCCACCCCACCCCTCCCCTCACCATTTCTCCATTTTTTTGCATCCTTTCTGAATACAATTCTATGTGATCATTTTTTTTAAAGTTGTCAGCCTCTCCACTGAAATCAGCTGAAAGTGTGCCGACTCCAAACTCAGTGTTTGGAAATCCACACGGCACGTGTCACATGGGGTATGCCATCCTAGGAACACATGCCATGTCGTTCTCCAACTGTGGAAGAGTCTGCCATGTGGTTCGGATTCCTTTGGGCTGACTCTGTTGCATGTAGAACATTCTCCTTATCTCAAGGGCAGAGTGGAAAGAGTTTGAGCCTTTCCCGGTGGCACAATAAGTAATAAGGGAATGTGCATGAAATTTGAAATTTGTAACTTTTTGCATGCCCATTAACCTTTCTTACAAGCATAAAAGATAAGGAGGTAGCGGGTGAGGAATGATAATAGCCAGCATTTCTGAGCTCTTACTGTGCACCTGCCGTCCGAATCGGCATCTGCATGGGTTAATTCATTTAATCCTTATGAGTCAATACTATGGCCATCCCCACTTTATCAATGAGAAATCCGGGGGCTTTAGGGAGTAAGGTAGCTGGTTCAAGGTGATTTGAACAGGAAAAAAAAATCTGTCCCCAGAGTCCAAGCTTTTATCCTCCAGCAAAACTGCATTTACACTTTAAATGTACTCTGTAGAGCTTGACAGGGGGCTTGAGCCGAGCTGTGAACTTTCCTGTCTGATACTGGGGTATCTGGGCTGATCCCAAGACAACAGTGTTTGAGGTTTCCGGAGAAGGGGCTATGGTTTCTGTGGTTTTTAGTTTGTTCCTATTTGAGGACAGTTTCTGGCAGCTGAGGGGTGAGCCTCTCTTCTTGAGGCTGCCGGTGGCTTGAGGGGACCTCTGTACCCCAAGTAGAACCCGGATTTTCCCCAGTGGGCTCCTTCTGAGGAACAGTAAACATTCTGTGCGCATATTGTTTGAGTGCCGCCCCCCCCCATAGGAGACTAGGGTTTCCCAACTTCGTTGGTGCTGAGGTCGTGTGCAAGGCCCAGGAAGCTATGTCACGCTCTGTCCCCACAGCCAGCAAAAGGGTATTTCTCACATGCTTCATCAGAACTGGCAACCTTGCCAGCTCTGTCAAGACTCTGCTCCTACAAGTGGCTTTTCATTTTCCCAAACCATGGAGTCACGTCAAGTCAATTCCAGAATTCAACTAGAAATTCCTGGAGGATCTCACTGGACCTCTGGCTGGTAAGGTTGTCAAGTGACCGCATGAGAGAGTTTTAAAATGAAATATTTTATAAATAGGCAAAAAATAAAATAAATAAATAAATAAATAAAAGAACCCAGGACAGGCCCGGAGCTGCAGGAGGAGAGCTGGGCAAAGGTAATGGACCAAACAAGAGAAACCACAGGCAGTGGCAAGCTTGGAAATGAGCTCCATGGTTGGCTGCGTAGAATGTCATAGAAAGCTTATTTCCGGTTCACTCCATTTCACACCTTCCAGCTTGTGAGTTTGGGAACTCCCTGACTTGGAACAGTTACTCTCAAGTAATATACAAGTCTGGAACTTGGAGTTCAGGCCACGTACTTCTCTAGCTACATAACTATGAAGTAAATAGACTGGAAATGAGAGAGTCACCTCATCTTCATGCTTAATCTTTATTTTTCCTAACTACTGAGGCCCGCTACACAGTATTCGATAACTGCTTTGTGTGTCTAGGGGAGTCTTCTTCCCAGCATTTCTCAACAACCATTTTAGTAAAAGAATAAACAAGACAAATGGCTCATTTACTCTGCTACTGACCAGCTTCAGAGAAGGTAAAATAAGTTTGGCTTAAAATGTCTTGGCTTTGTGAACATGGCTTTTCTAGCTCATGACAATCATATAGGAACAAAGAAAGAGTGTTTTGCTTAGTTTCCCCCCCCCCCCCGTTTCTCTTCATCTTCTCCACCATGTGGCATGGAGCTGTCCTGTGACTGTGTGGTGTGGAAATCGCTGCCCGTTTAAATTTAGCAGCATGCCTGGGAGTTTTTTTGCATGCAGCAAAAATCTCAGGGCTAGTTAATAGCCTACCATGAGGCTTCAGGAGGATGTCAAGAGCAACAGCATGTTGACATGAACTGAAATTCTCCATCAGGGAACATTTGTTTTCTACACGGGCTTTGGCCAAAGGAATAGGATGAGCTTTACAAATTCTTAAATGCTAACAGAGTAGCATTTCATTTAAGAAATATTTTTCTGAAGCCTTTTCTCTACCAGGCACTGTTCTGGTCACTTGGGTACCAAGGTGACCCCCAAAAAGCTATGTGTACTAATCCTAGCACTTGTGGGGGGTGGGGCAGAGGCAGGAGGATCTCTGTGAGTTGGAAGTCATCCTGGTATTCATAGTGAGTTCCAGGACAGCCAGGGTTACATCGTGAGACACCTATCTCAAAAGAGCTACTACAGGGATTGGGGATTTAGCTCAGTGGTAGAGCGCTGGCCTAGCAAGCGCAAGGCCCTGGGTTCGGTCCTCAGCTCCAGAAAAAAAAAAAAAAAAAAAAGAGCTACTACAAAGGTGAGCCTGAGAGAGAAGCCAGCTGAGTGTGTAGGGCGAGCAAAGGCATAAAACAAGTCCATTAATTATCCAACGATAAAGTCATTTCAGAGAGTAGTTAAGTGCCAAGGGATGGAGAAAGAAAGACAGTGTGCACAGTGGAGAGGCAGGCGATCCAGGAGAGCTCCTCAGAGGAGGTGAGGCAGGACGATGAGGAGCATGTGAGAACATTCACGGAGGAGGCAGAGTGACTTCAGATTAGATCTATATTAAGGTCGTATGCTAGAAGCAATAAATAAAAATCCGCATCATGCCCTAGCAGCGCGTTGTGTGAGTTGGATGAGGTTACTCTCATGCAGAATTCCACCCATTTTGGGGTGGCTGTGACTCACGGTTCCTTCCTGCACTGCTCCTCTGATCCTGTTCTTTCTTCCAAAGCTGCCCAGCTAAACTGGGCCAAAGAGGAATGTACCCCTGGCTCTAGTCTCTGTGGCTTTTCTTCTCTGTGTGGTTCTCCTCAGGCACTCCACCATTGAAAGTCCCTAAGGTCCCCTGGGCTCCTAGTCTGGGTGGGCTGGGAGATGTCAGGAGAAACCTGTGCTCATCTCTGAGAGATGAGACTGAGGACCACACAAGCAGATGTCCCAGCCTCTTGGTGTGGTGCATTTGGGACCTTTGGAATAAAAATGAAAACTCCCCATTGTTTTTCTCTCTGGGGTGTGGAGGTCATTGTTTACATAATCTGGCCAAAAGAAAAGCAGTTTGACCCACTCACTTTTGAAAATTTTTACATTTTAAGTGCATTTATTTATCTGTTGGTTGGTTGGTTGGTTGGTTGGTTGGTTGGTTGGTTGGTTGGTTGGTTGGTTGGTTGATTGGTTGATTGAGACAGAATCTCACTGTGTAGTCCTGGTTGGCCTGGAACTCCCAATGTAGACTAGGCTAGTCTCAAACTTCGAAGAGCTCTGCTAGCCTCTGCCTCCCTAGTACGGGAATTAATGGTGTGTGTCACCATGCCTGACCTCAGGTCTTTATTTTTTAAAGATAATACATGGACATTATTTAAAACACTAAAGAACCAAGAGAGTACATAAACAGAGGGAAAACCATCCATTCCCAGCTTCCCATTCTAGGCTCCCAGTACAACCAATGAGAGAAGTTTCATAGGTAGCTTCCTAACGAGAGTTTGCCTATATCTGCAAGCAAAACAGGATAGCCTTTCCTCTTCCCCATTTTTATCGAACACATAACACGTTAAACATACGTACGTGTGCAGAAACAGTTGTATTTACATATTTGCTATGTAACATTTTAACTATATGAACAATAAAAGCGCTTTCTGGTTTGTTTTTTTTTTTTTTTTGGTGGCTGAAGGGTACTCTACTTTTTACGCTGCTATTTACATAACCCAATTTGTTTTTTACACTATTGTTTACATAACCCTATTGTTTCCATAATTCTCTATTATTGATATTTAGGTAATTTTAGACTTTTACTTATAACAGGATGCTACAGTGAACATATGTCAGCACACACACACACACACACACACACACACACACACACAGACACAGGCTTCAGGGTCCAAGAATACATGCTTCATCATTTTCATGAATAATGTTAGATTGTCTTGCAGATGGATCTTAATTCCACCATCCTGGACACATGCCTGTTCACACCTAGCATCTATGGTGAGCAGGCCATGCCAAGGAGCTTGTTTAGGAAATTGTTGGTAAGCCCTGGCAAAGCATATCTGGTAACATACTATTTTTTTTTAGAAAGAAAGGCTTCCCTGCCCTAATTGGGAATGTTGGAGGATGCTGGTGCCTCATCTTCAAGGTGTCAAGTAAACAGATTTGTGTCACACCTCTCTTATCTACACCAGCTGTGCTTCAAGAGTAGATGGCGTGAGACCCTGTGAAGGCTGCTTCGAGGCTCCTGACTTACCGAGCACTGATGAGTGATGGTGTTTTTTCTAGATTACTTTATGTCTCTTCTTACTTTAAAGCGAATTCCAGACACTGTGACATTTACCCCCATGCATTTCATTATGCTTCTCTGAGAAATTATTATCATGTTCCTAACTGTGACTGCGATGCCATTATCACAGTTAACAAAATTATCCGTAATTCCTTAGGATTATCTACTGAATATAGCTGAAATTTCACAATTGATTAAAAATACACTTAAAATTATTTGGTTCAAATTGGTGTCTGGGGCACATTTGGTTGCCTCTTATCTAAAGCCCCGCCGCCCCCATACACACACATACACACTTTGTTTGCTCCCACTGGCTTACTGAAAAGCCAGGTTCTGGGTCCCACAGTGCCTCCCCTTGAGGATTTTGTTTGCTTCCATGCCATTTAGCTGATTCTATGACGTCTTCCTCGGCTATGTGGACGTTTGCATGGAAGAGCTGATTCGGTTCAGGTTGAGGGTTAGCGTTGGGAATGTGGTACAGGAAGGGATGGGATGCGTTTGATGGGATGCCTTCCTGAAGCAGGCCCTAAGCAGCGACCTCTCTTGAGGCTTTACTCGAGCATCTTTCTGTCAATCTTTCTGCTTCCTCTCCTTCCTCCTCAACCACCCTTTCCAGAACCAACCACGGCAGCTGTCTAAATTCTGAGCTCAGTCCTGGTGTAGCTTATGAGTTAGTTATGAGTTAGGCAGATCCCGGCAAGACCCCTTGGTTCCGGCCACTTAGCTCTTTTCTTCAGGGCAGCCTTGTTCAGGAGAACGTTGTGTGCCGATGGAAGTATTTCACGTCTGCACCAGTGTGGCAGCGCTCGCTGTGGGTGACTCCTGAGTACTTGAAATATGGCTAGAATGAGGGAGAAACGGAACTTTCAATTGTATCTAAACTGCCCTGTGTGGTTAGTGGCTACCATCTTGCCAAGCGCGGCTCCAGAGTCATTTTCAAATGAGCCATAGATCTCTCCCACTTCCCCGAGACCTAGCTGCTGCTATTTTAAAAGGGGATTTTTTAAAAAGTCATAGTTAATATATTCGGTTCCTGAGCTGCTGCCACAGTGGCTGAGTAGTCTGCTGATGAGCTGTACCAAGTCCGCTGGGGACTCGGGAGCAGTACCAGGAGTTGGTAGCTACAGGAAGCTGCTCCCTGTGCCCAGCTGATAAAGAGCTAGTAACGAAACAGCAAATGCCAAGGTGCCATATTGGTATTTTGGGAGTACTGTTCAGTGGATACACGAATGTAGCTTTGTCCAAAAAGAATCTTGGGTGTGTTTTTTTTTCAAGACACATACGTCATATGACTAATATCCATTGTGGTAGAAATGTGAGTATTGGGCCTATGAGATGGCTCAGGAGGTAAGAGAGCTTGCTGCTAACCTGAGTTCAATGCCTGGGACCCACACAATGGAAGGGAAGCGCCATCTCCTACAAGCTGCCCTTTGACCTCTGTACTCACATGCCCACACCCTCACCCTGTGCCCTAACACACAGAAAAAAATGCTTAAAATCGTTAAAAACTTTTAATAAACATATGCATTTAGGTGATATATCTGGATGTCTTCCAACTGACAAGAAAGTTGTTGCCGTCACTTTTTAGGGTACTGAACTGGGTTGATAAACTGATAAACAGATGGATGATTGGAACATGGTCTCTACCCAAAGGGAACTTGCAGTCTAGCCATAGGTTATTATGCATTGGGTACCGATTACACGTTAAGTATCTCGTGATTCTTACTTGGTTCTTAATCCACAAAGTTAGGCATTATTAGTCCCAGTTTATAGATGAAGAAATGGTAGTCTGGGAGGTTAAATAAGGTATTAGTTCAGAGTGGCACAGCCACTTATCGGCAAAGCCAGGTCTAACCCAGGTCCCCATCCCAAGTCTCCAAGGTGACAGCAGTAGCTCATCGGACCCTCTGCACACGTGGGCCCTACCTCATTGTGTCTTGTCACACTTCTGTACCATGTCTTCAATGGCGTCTTCTCTCCCTGCAGAGTGAAGGGTGGGATCTACGCAGACGGAAGAACCTGAGCCCCCGCTTTATCGCATTATTCCCCTGCCCACCCTTCTCCACCCTGCTCTGCTCACACCGCCCTCCTCTTACTTTAGGGCCTCTGCTCTGACTGGGCCTCTTTAAGTAAAACAGAAAAACCCAAACAAACACGTTTCACGCTGGAGAGATGGCTCAGCAGTTAAGAGCGCTGGCTGCTCTTCCATAGGACCCAGGTTCAATTCCCAGCACCCACACAGTGGCTGACAACCATCTGTAACTCTAGTCCCAAGGCATCCAGTATCCATTTCTGGCTTCTGTGAGCACAAGGCGTACAGTACATATGGTGCTCAGACATCCATGCAGACAAAAGACCCACACACATTAAAATGAATACATTAAAACAAAAGACATGTTTCGTCCAGAGCCTGGATGACTCTTGTAGGCTTCTGAATCAGTATCACTCTCCTTATAAAAACCTACCATGAGCCAGGCGGTGGTGGCGCATGCCTTTAATCCCAGCACTCGGGAGGCAGAGGCAGGCAGATCTCTGTGAGTTCGAGGCCAGCCTGGGCTACAGAGTGAGTTCCAAGAAAGGCACAAAGCTACACAGAGAAAGCCTGCCTCAAAAAAAAAAAAAAAAAAAAAAACCCTACCATGAGCCTGCATTCTTTCTCCTTCTCCACGTTATCTCACTCATCACCGTTCAATTGTATTGTGCAATTATTAATCCAAGTTTACAGATGAGGCCCCCATCCATCCCCCACCCCCCATGCAGTGTACCCCTCTTTCCTGAAGGAGGATGTCTTTCCCTGATCTACTCTGCCCCATAGCCCATTGTATTCACTGCTATTTCCCTACACCCCAAACAGTATATGGGCGATCGGTAAATGTTTGTTGACTGAAAATGAATGACACTCAGGTGTCTAATTGCCAAACTACAGAATACTGATTCACACCTGCTTCTATTTTATATGTAAACACGTCCATACTTGTCTATCCCAGTGAACTTGTCAGGGTTACTTTAAAATGCACGACTACGTAGAACCATGAGGAGCCACGGATTAACCCATGCAAATATATGTTAAGCAGACAGTGCCTTGGTTTCAAGGTCACTCTTGGCATGATTCTGAGGAAGCTGTTACTTGTGGTTTCTGGTCGAGCCAGGTCTGGTCAGAAATGATAGATACAAGCTTCCATATGTGAGAACACGGCCCCAGAATTGGAGTGTGACTGTCTGCGAGGTTTTGGTGACTTTGTCTCCTGCCCAGACAGATAACAGTGTACTTGGTATTGTCAGCCTTGTCGAAGACAGAGTCATGAGAGGATGATTAAGGAATATATTTTCTCACCCAGTTATACATATACACATATGTATTATATATCTCTATATATACACATATGTATTATATATCTCTATATATACACATATGTATTATATATCTATACATGTACACATATGTATTATATATCTATATCTATCTATGCATATGTATGAAGAAAGAAATATTACCTGTGTAGGCAATTTTATTTTATTTTTATTTTTGGTTTTTCAAGACAGGGTTTCTCTGTCTAATGGCCCTGGCTGTCCTGGAACTCTCTCTGTAGACCAGGCTGGCCTCAAACTCTCAGAGAGATCCACCTGCCTCTGACTCCTGAGGGCTGGGATTCAAAGCATGTGCCACCATTGCCCAGCTAGACAATTTTATGATTGGTTGTATATCCAGTGGTGGGTTTTTCAGAGTTGGGGGGTGCTTACAGGTGGTGCCTGAGTGGGAAAAGATGTGACTTCAGGGTTAAGCTATGGCTCTTACTATCCTAATATTCGGGATACTGAATAGAAATGATATTTCTTTTCTTTTTTTTTTTTTTAAACAAAAGGTTGTTCTCAGTGAGAATTTGACTTCAAATTGTCCAGAGGTCATCTACGAAATTAAAGAAGAAACACCTGTGTTCTACAAGCTTGTTCCTCATCCCGTGAAGGACATTTACATCTACCTAACAGCTGGGAAAGAGGTAGGCAAGGGTGCCAGTGATTGCTTCCGACTTATGAACAGGACTTATTTCATGAATGTCACTATCTAGTGGCAAAGCTTTTACTTTGAGCCACCAGGTTTAAACACCGCTGCAGGCTTTGAGGAGACCTACAGGTCGTGGGCCTGGAATGAAAATCCGTACTGACTGTCATCAGTAAATAAGCAAGAAATATTACCCATTTAGACAATTTTATTATTGGCTATATTTCCAGTGCCAGATTTCAAGGGGGGGTGCTAGCAAATGGGTGCATAATCAGCAAAGTAACTGAATTTACACATTTATTGTGTGGGCACTGAATAGTTAGATGCATTTATGAGTATGCCCAATGGGACTGGCTTTGGAACTTGGGGTTAATATCAGGCCACAGTCTCATACACATTCATGAACCAGGAAATCTATGTCACTCACCCCCTACACACACACACACACACACACACACACACACACACACACACACACACTTAATTTATCTGGATGTTTTAGTTTTTCTTGTTTCTGCTTACTAAAATAAAAACAGTATCTTTTCAACATTTTTTCCATCTTTGGGAAAAGGAAACAAATGTTTAAAGTGGGTTCTTACAAGATATGACTCATTGTTCTTTGTGTGGTCTCTGTATATGCCCTGAGTTGTATTGTACATACACATGTATGTAGTAAAGAATACTAATGAAATGGAATATGTTAATGTAATTATTACTCAGTTTTTATATGAAAAGTCAAAGAAAAATAAAGTAGTTCTAGAAGATATATATATACATACATATATATGTGCATGTCTGCATATATTTATGTATATATGTAAATGTACACATGTATATATAAATTATATATACATATGTATAGACACATATGCATTTATAATGTGTGTATACATATATAATGTATGTATTGATGATATGTCTGTATATGCATACATAATGTGTACATACATATATAATATATCTATGCGGGTCTGTATGTATCTTTAAGAGGGCTAGAACTTAAACTCTGCTCTAATTCTGAAGCCCGTGCAAAATGACATCAAATTCCAAACTTGTGAAAGATAGGCCATCCTGACCTGGTAGTTTTGGTCCATGACCCTTTGAACACACTTAGGTATGAAGAAGGTAAGGGAGACCTGGATAATTATGTAAAGGATGTCCCAGGTGCCCTTCCCCTCCCCCCATTTCTCATTTTGTCTCTTTCAGCCATTCTCAGGAGGAGAGCAATGGCTGCCCTACATGGGCTTTTAGAGTCACAGGGCAGGGGCAACAGTATCAAGTATTCTTAGGAAGGCCGCATGGCTCTTGGCAGTTTGCAAAGGTGGTCCTAGCCAATGATCACATTACGGTGGTCACATCTGAACCTCCCACAGCCTTCTTCACCTTATACAGCCTTCTGCGCGGGTTTGCTTTGACATCCAGACCCTCTTTATTATGTCTCTTCCCTGGGATCCCATATTTGAAAGACTTTTGTCTATTCAAACAAACTGCGTTTATTAAGTAACCATTCCCAGGCTTTATTTATCAAGGACATCTCAAAGCTGCCAGCCAGAGTACTGACTGTGCTGCCATGTAGAGCTGATAAAATTCCAACCCCCCAAAGCAAAGATACTGGAAGTCTGGCTTAATCTGTGCGTGTTTTTCCATTTTGCTTTTTGAAATATTGCAGATAGCTCATAAATTCCCATCAGTACCCACAAAGACACTTACAGAACTCCAAACCCCAGTGCTGTAGGCTGAAGACTGCTGTGAAGGGACCAGTAGTTCACAGATCTTTGCTTCCTAGAAAACAAAGACTTCCAACCCCTCATCACTTAAGCCTGAAGACCTCAGGGACAGTTTTCAAGGGGGTGTCGAAACTTACTGTCTCTGTATTCTTCACTTTAGCATTATTGCAAGAGGTTCTGTTGCTTAGCCAACCATGGTAGAGCACCCTTGTAATCATAGTACTTAGGAGATAGAGGCAGGAAGATCACAAATTAAACCTTGGGCTAGATAGTGGGACGCTACTAGCTGACCATGGCTGTGCAAGTATGAACACCAAAGAGACCAAATGCAGAGGATTTCCTTCCTAGCCATGAAAAATCTGTAAAATGGTATCAACATGTGCCCATTAAACATAATTATAATGCAGATATATGTACTGATGAGAAATAGTTCCATAGTGTGTTAATTAGAGAGCAAGTCTAATGTAATATTTATAGTATCTTATCTTTTACACAGAATTATGTTTGTGCTTAAATACACTAAGTGGTCATTCCTGAAGAATGTTCTTTGGTTGAAGACTGTCAGGAAGAAAGGTCCTATGATCCATTGTTATTTATGTCTCTACAGTGTCATGGGTGCTGGGCCTATTCAGAGGCTCACACCAGCCTGTGCTAAGGAAACTTACTCTTTCAGCCTAGGGGGGTTCATGTTTGCTGGACCATGGCACCGTTTTCTCCCATAATAGCAAATAGCTAGTACTTATGACACAAATTATTTAGTATGCTTCAGACTACGCTTGTAATAACCCTATAAAGTCGCTTGTACTGGTGCCGTTTTTACAGACGACGAAACAAGGTTAGGGAGATTATGTGACACTTAATAAAATCCCTCAGAATTAAAAAGATGTCTTGTGAGCTACAAGGAAATAAATATCCACATTCTGCTTAGTTCTGGCTCAGACTTGTGGTCTGTGTCTACGTCTGTCAGCAGCACAGAGGAGTGTGAAACGAGAGGGCACAGGGGTCCTGCACGAAGCCAGCCTAGAACTCAAGGGTCCTCCTTGGACTATGCCCTGTTTTCGTCCCAAACTCCTTCTAGAACGCTCCATTTCTCTGTTTATACTTCCCAGCATGCACAGCTTCCTGGGATAATGAGTTCCACACGTTTTCTCACTACCTGCTGTGCAATTGTGCCTCCCGAAAATGTGCCAGGCAACACTCCATGTTTGCCACGGCCTCCGCTTGCCGCCTGGATCTGCCCGGCACCGTTGACTGATGGATGGAAAAGGGCAAGATTTTAATTCCCCTCTCTCTCCTTCTGCTTGTTTCATTTTTTCTTTTCTTTTCTGTAGTGCTGGGAATCGAACCCAGCACCTTGAGCATGCTAAGCAAGTGCTTGACTATTGAGTACACCCTCAGCCCTGTCTCCTCCTGTTTCTTGTATTTGCAACCCCAATGGAATGGGCATGAGTCATCGAGCCAGGAGCCGAGGTGATGGAGGCACCCTAATACCACTTCATTTCCACATCCCTTGCCAAACGCATCCTGAACATTCTGGGGCAGAACCACTGCTGTTCCCGGATACTCATTTTCATGACACCACTGGCTATATTGACTGTCCCTGTATGAGAATCAGGTGACCTGGCTCCGTGATCCCTATGGAAATTAATTATCCACAGATCAGAAACTGGACTATGGTAGGACTCACCTGAGAAGGCTCTTAATAATACAGTCTCCAAGAATCCATCCCAGATTCGGCAAGAGTCTCAGGCACAGGGCAGTCTGGAAATACAGTTGTCTCTTGGTATCTCTTGGGATCGGTTCCACAAAACCCTCACGATACCAAAATTTTGCATAAAACCTGTACACATCCTCCCATGTACATTAAATCATCTTTAGATTAGTTATGCCTGCCTATGATACAATACAGTGTTAATACTATATAAATCACCCTACTGTACTGTTTAGGGAATGAGAGAATGAAATTGCACTGCACAAGTTTAGACAATGTTTTTTCAGATGTTTTTGATCTGCTCTTGGTTGACTTTGTGGGTTCAGGAGCCACTGGGGTGAAGAGGGATGACCTTACATACCACATCATATCCTACAACTTGAGACCTACCATTGGATGCCACCGTGGAGACATTCAGGGCTCAAGTTGATAAATATACTCTTTGTGGCCCTTCATCAGATAAGGTGTTGGAGGTGCCCCCAGGGTTGCTTGGGATTCTGTCTGAACTGATGTCCTCTTTATTTTCAGGTGAGGAGAATTCTGGTTGCAAACTGCAGTAAACGTAAATCCTGTTCAGAGTGCTTAACAGCGGCAGACCCCCACTGCGGCTGGTGCCTCCCGCTCCAAAGGTATTTCCTGAATTCTTTCTCACCAACTCGCGTTTTCCAGAAAGTGTCATGCAGCCAAACACTTGTTGCCCTGCTTGAATGATCCAGTGCCAGGCTGTGGGGGAGCCGAGCTCTCCAGGACTGAAATACATGGTGTAACTGTAATTCATTCTCAAAGATGGTTCTTACCATGTTAGTACCATCAAGTCATGTGACCCAGACCACACAGGGCCACCCAGTCTGGGGACAAGAGGGGAGAGGAATGTGACAGGAGAAGGGAGAGGCTAGCGTAGGTGGATTTGCTTTTTACTTCCTACCAAGTTCACCAAGACTTCAGAGCAAGCCAAAAGGTTCTCCCTTCGAGCAGATAAAAGAATAGGGATGTTTGAAAATTTTCAAATGAATCCTCATCATGCCGTGTATTCTGCTCGCTCTGTGGAAGCCTTATTATTGATGGCATTGTCTCCTTGCACGCCATATAGCCGGGGGCCTGATGTACAATCTCAGTCTCCAGGCAGAATCTGCCCAGCCTGGTCTTGAATTACGATGTACACGACCCATCTAGGCTCAGGGGCGACTTGTAGCGGCTTCCTCTCCCTGGCAGTTCTTAGCATCGCTGGGACCAGCCTGGTTGGATTCGCTGTTGCCATGGTAACCCAGTACTCCAGCTCTTGCTTTAGAAGCAAGGAGGAAAGAGCCTTCGCTGCTGCAGCTTGGGCAGGAATGAGAGAGGGGGAAAGAAAAAACAAGCCACATAACAGTGGTTGTCAGATTGGTGTTTTCAGTTTTTAAAGGTGGACACAGATTTGAAACAAAACAAAACAGAACAGAACAGTAGAGGAGGCAGAGAGAGGCTGAAGGCAGAGCAAAGGGGTAGATGGGGGAGAAAGGTAGCAGAGAAGTGAATTAGAAAGCTAATGGGGGGGAGCAGGAGGTATGAATGGAGAGAGGTGGTTATGATGTTAGGGAGAGGCTCGGGAAACAAACTAAAAATATGGAGACGGAATGAACTAAGAGTTGGTGGAGGAAGCCACAGTCCAAGCCGCTGCAAGATAGATGAGCGACTGCCCTCCTCCTCCTCCGCCGCCGCCCGCCACCACCGCACCTCCTTGCGGGGCTCTCTCCCTCGGAGTCCCCGGCAAACAAAAGAGGCAGGGTCAAGAAAATTCTCATGAATAATTGTAACTGGGTAGGAGCCTTTTCTAAGCAATTAACTGATCACAGCCCGCATCGTATGGCGGCTGTCGCTTTTGAGATTCCCTTCCATTTATGCAGCAGCTCTTCTGTGTGCCTGTGGAGAGCTCCAGGCAGGAGCTTATTCATGGGTGGTTGGTGACAGGGGTGGCGATTAAAAGCTGCATGTCGATGGTGTCTAGTTGTTCAACAGGCTTGGGTCAGGAGTTGATGGGAGATGCCCAAGCTGGAAATAGGATTTTGGAGTTGGTTGTGTTTTGATGGTTCTTACAGAAGCCTTCAGATCAGATCAGGGAGGGAAGGCTAACTGCAAAGAGATGTTCAACAGCTGAACGCTGATGTGCTGGGATGCTTGGGGTCAGAGAGGAACAAAATTGGGGGGAAACAATGAAGGAACAGAAAGGGGAGAGAAGCACTTAAGGGAGGAGTGTGTTGCCAGGCAAGGAAAAGGAAGAGAGAACAGGGTACCGTGCCAGCTCCTGCTATGGAGGTCAAAGGGAAATGGACCCAGTGGACTTAGCACATGGCGATCGGTGACTGTGACAGAGGCCTGTGCTTGGAGGGGTGCTAGCCCTGCAAAGGACAATGAGCAGTGAGCAGGGGCGACTCCTCAGGAGAGATGGAGCAGGTTCTGGGGTGGCAAGTAGTGTCCAGAGAGTTTAGGAGTCTAAAAATTATTTTCATTGGAGTGAGGTGGTGCATTTTCCATACCACGTGTGTAAAGGTCAGAGGACAGCTCGTGGAAGCTGGTTCTCTTCTTCTACCATATGGGTCCCAGGGGCCGAACTCAGGCCGTCAAGTTTGGCAGGTCAAGGCACCTGCTCAGCCATCTCCCCAGTTCAAGTTTAGGGGGTTTTAAAGATGCATAAGATAGCGGCGTCTGGGGCTGGAGAGATGGGGGCTCAGCCGGTCTTCTGTGAGGGGCTTGCTGTGGAAACGGTGGGGTCTGAGGTAGGATCTCCAGCATCTCTATAAGCATCCAGCTGTGCTAGCATGTGTCTGTAATTCCAGTGCTGGGGAAGCAGCGGAGACGACAGGATCCCCGGAAGTCCATTGGTCAGATAGTCTAGCCAAATCGGTGAGCTCTAAGTTCAAGGAGAGACCACACACACACCCTTAAGCAAGCAAGCAAGCAAGCAAGCGTGTGCACTCACACAGACACACACTCACACACACACACACCCCACCCCACACCAGTGCTTTTCTGTGTTGTTGAGAAAATTCCAATAGAAAGGAAGAGAGGGAGAGCTGTGGTGTGCTGTCTTTCATCTGATGGCAGAAACTGTGACCTAATACGTCAGTGGGGAGGGTAGCCTCAGACCAGGCTGGGAAGGAAATGGCCTAGCCTGGACCCCAGAGCTGGTAGGGATAGAAGGAAGGATGCTCAGGGTCTGTTCATCCTGCTCTGTACATCCTCCGTGACCTCAGACCAGTAGAAGCAAGGTGTTGGGATGAGCCTGTGGAGAGGGAGCCCGGGAGGTTTGGGAAGAAGGAGAACAGAATGTACCCAGGAGTCCAGTTAAAGAGCAAAGAAAACGGAGTTTGGTTGCCTGGCAATATTGGGGTCCCACCTGAGGCTGATGATCATGCCTTTGAAACAGAAGCATGGTTTTGCTTTGCTCAAGTCTAGTCTGGCTCCGGAGCTGTCATTGGAGGGCAGAGTAGAGTTGGTTTGAGCCAGAGTTCGGGGACCAGTACACAAAGGGTGGGGCCCATGGGATGACTGATGCCAGGGCCACTGTAGACGCTGATGTGTATAATGAGGGACCCCTGTGTGGAGGAGAGAAACGGGGACACACTGTGGGTAAGAGATGTGAGAGGGTGGTAAGACCCATGCACTGGACCTTTCCACTGGAGAACTGGGAAGAGTGTACTGGCTGGACTGTGTGTGGCTTCAAGTTGAGGTGACAGAGGTGTGGAGTTACTGGATATGGTAAGGTCTGCAGGATTGTTAGGTCATGGAGATGGGGATGGAGAACAAGGTTACTGTGTGGTTGATATATTGTGCATCCCAATAAACTTATCTGGGGGTCAGAGAACAGAACAGCCACAATATTAAACATAGAGGTTAGGTGGTGGTAGCACACGCCTTTAATCCTAGCATTCCAGAGGCAGAGATCCGTCTGAATCTCTGTGAGTTCAAAGCCACACTGGAAACAGCCAGGCGTGGTGACACATGCCTTTAATTCCAGGAAGTGATGGCAGGAAGCAGAAAGGTATATACGGCGTGAGGACCAGGAACTAGAGCTGGTTAAGCTTTTAGGCTTTTGAGCAGCAGTTCAGCTGAGATTCATTCTGGATGAGGACTCAGGGGCTTCCAGTCTGAGGAAACAGGGTCAGCTGAGGAATTGGTGAGGTGAGGTTAGCTGTGCCTGGTTCTGTTTCTTTGATCTTCCAGCATTCACCCCAGTACCTGGCCCTGGGTTTGTTTTTATTAATAAGACCTTTTAACAATTCGTGCTACATTACTGAGCAAAGAACAGTCCGGGACCTGTAGTGGTCACCAGACTATTAGATGAATTAGCCATCTGTGTGGTAGTCTAGGCCATTAAGAACAAGGATGGGCCCCATGATGAAGAGTGAGGGAGGAGATAGTCAAGAAATGAAGGTAAGTAGGTCTGCGGTGGGTGAGGGCAGACATGGTGGGTGGTTGTATAAGGAGGGGTCAACGATGGTATCTGTGGATAACATGAGCCTCAACTCTGGGAGGAGGACAGAAGGAGAATCCTGCCGAAGAGGCAGTTGGGCCCAGATGGACCACCTAGGGTAGGTGAATGGAAGCTATGTCCCCAGGGGAGAACAGTACAGGGCTGTTAGGGAACTGGGTGAGGATCTCAGGTCTTAACAGCTAGCTGTGAGGTCTCCTTCCTGTTTCCCCTGCTGCTTCTGTGGCTCCCTCACCCCTGCTGAGCACTTTCTGATAGGAAGGACCCTTTAAAAATCTCCACCAGGTGAATTGCCTCTAGCGGCTGGCCTTCCTCCAACTCAGCCAGATCCCCTATTGCAGACAAGGCGTTCTGTGATCTGCAGCTCTGACCTCTCTCGGGCCACTCTCTCCTTGGTCACCTTAGCCTCATTGATTGTCTTTCTGACTCAAGAACTTTCCGATAGTGTCCCTGCCCAGGGGCCGTCACCCGAACTTGGGATGTCTCCATTTTAGCACACTCTCACCCACATTAGCTCGCTCTTTGCTGTCTGGTCCTAGAAGATATATCTGTTTCCACTTGAGGACCCAGCATCAGATAACCACCCCTTACTTACAATCAGATTACTGTTGTTTTTTTTCTTCATGGGCCATCACTGTACCTTTATTCCTCTACCTCTCCCTTTATGCTGTTGTCTACAGTGTGCTCCAAAAATGCATTAAGTGAGTGAGGTAAGTTGAGTGACTGACAGGCAGTACCAGTGACTTTATATATCAACAGACGTTCTGGACTCATGGTTGACGGCCCCTCACAGCCACACCACCTCACTTGGTTCCCAGCTGGCTTGGTCCTGGCCTAAGATAAAATGAAGCTAAGCCCCAGAACTGTGACTCATGTTAAGCTCTCAGTACCATTCAAAATTAGGAATTCTAAAGGGGATGTTTTTGTATGATGGTGGCGCATCCCACTGTGTTTATTTTAAATGTCACAGATTTATTTAGAAAAATAATTTCTTTTCTGTGTTGAGAAGGTTGCACTTTCTTGTATACATGTCTAGAAAGTGGATTTGGGCAGGGAGGGGGCCGAGAAAGTGATCTTAATTTCCCTTTGATTTGATGTTAAGAATAGACACCCAGGATAAGCAGATTAAAAAAAAACAATTGAGTAAACAATGAGGTCTAGAAAGTCTAGTATTTTATTGTGGGAACCGCAAATTCAACCTGTGCTGCATTTGTGTGTGTGGGTAGAAAGGGATTTTTTTTTCCAAGCTGAATATCTTGGGGTTGGAAGCAGTTTCTCAGCTTCTCCCATATTGCAAAGCATAGCACATGTGTTCAGTTCTGGATTTCCACAAAACTGGCAGTCCTGAACCAATGAGCCGATGGGGTTCCAAAAGTTCATTTGCAAGTTTGTTTGGCTCAACGAGTGCATTTCCCCATAAAAACAATGTCACAAATTGAGGATGGATTCCCAAGGCAGCCTGCAATATTCAATTTCTCTAATTTCAACAAATATTTGTTGAAAACCTACCAAGAGCCTGATGTGGGAAGGGAGGTGATTAGCTGCTGCTGAGGAAAACCAGACGCCATTCTTGGCTTTAAGGGACTTCCATGCGAGGTAGGAGGGCAAACACGTCAGTGGCCAGTGTTCAGTCATTCAATCACACATCTGATCGTCAACCTTTATGGAGCACCCACATGTTCTAAACCTGATGTTCCATCAGGAGACACAGTTGTTTCGGAGTGGTGGTTACAGTCTAATGATAGATAGAGGTCGGTCTGTTTCGAGTTTCTGTTTCAGTAATAACCAGCTGCTGAGCAACTGCCCAATTCTTAGTGGCCTAAAGAACAGGTGTTTATTTTTCTCACTCATGGATCCATGTGTCAGCCCTAGGGAGGAGCAGGAGGTTTGCCTCATACTATAGGTGAAACTCAGGTCTATTTCACATGTCCCTCCTTGAGTGCCTACTCTCATTGAGTCAGGCAGCAGATGTTTAAGACACCAAGATCAGTTACATTATATACTCAAAGCCTCTGCTCACGTTTCCTGACGTTCCATTGCTAAAAGGAAGCTCCACAGCCCAGCCCAACATCGGTAGGGTAGGGAAATACACTATCTTATTCCGTCTAGTCGGATATGTTATAAAGCGGCATGCCAAAGGGCAATATGGATGAGTAATTGTGGTACAGGAGGCCGTGGGGACTTGGGAATGTGAATCTAAACTCTCGGGTAGTAAAGGAGATGAATGAAATAGAGTGTGATATGGATGGGCATAGAAGACTTATAGATTTCATGGAGACACAAAGAGAGCATCTAACTCAGATGTAAAAGGTTGGGGGAAGCCTTGTGAGGAAGAGATAACTCAGCCAAACCTGAAGCATGGGCGGATATCAGCAGGGGAGATTGGCTGAGGGTACAGGCTGGTAAAGTATACAGTGAGTTCCTGGCCTGGAGGTGAGTGTGCATGAGTCTTGGCATGGTAGGGGAGTTGTGAGTGATAAGGAGACAGGGTCAACAGGGCAGATGAAGGAAGGTCTCATAAGTTGTGTTAAAGAACATGGATTTTGGTTGAAGGATCTTGAGGGGTCACTTGCCCAGCTTACATCAGGAGAATGAGCAGCTGACCGCAATTTGGAGCAAGATGAGGAGATTGCAGGGGATTGTAGGAACTGGGGCTGGGTTAGTGTGATTGTGGGAAGAAGTGGGTAGGTGTCAGAGTTTGAGAGCTATTTGGAAGCGAACACTGACGGGCCCTGGTGATTAATTGAATTCCCCCTCGAGCAAGGCACACTAAAAATAGGGCCATAAAATGAAAAATAAAAGATCAAGGTGGCCACCGTTTTTTCTGGAAGATGTATTCTTTCTCCCTTGACCCAACACCTCACAAAGGAAAGGACTGATGTCCAAACAAGCTAGATTCTTCCTGTGGCCCAGGTACTGGGTGGGTACAAGATTGGAGGCCAAAGGAGAGAACCCAGGTCAGATGGAGAAGGACCTCTGAGAGATGCCCAAGGGGATGAGTTCTAACTCTTTTACCAGCAATAGGGTAAAAGACGTTACAGGGGAGGGTAAGTTGAGGTTGCAGGGGAGTGCGTGCAGACATCTGACTTGGGGGGACCAGACATAGGTGCCCTTTACTGAGCAGGGTATGGGGGGTTCTGCTTGGAGTAAGTAGTGTTGACTTCCATATTAGCACACTGAATGGCACAGCAGAGGAGGAATGAATAAAGCCCCTACAGCTGACTTGCATGGAATGGGATCTGGGCTTCTGTGTGGATAACCTGCATGTTTCTTCTCTATGTCAAAGCGGGGTGATGGTAGTACCCATCTTGGGGGCTGCTGAGAGGGTTCATTCAGGTAATATCCATGAAAATGAAGGCAGATCTGGCTCCTGGGGAAGTGCTGGGGTAGTGTGAGCTACAGGGAAAGTCAAGGAGAGACCAGGATTGCCCTCAGCTGTAGAGGGAAGGAAGTCTGAAATTGGGCCTGGAAGCGTGGATAGATTTTCACCAAGGGCAGATGGGGTAGGAGGCATTTCATGCCAAAAAAGCAGCTCAGCCTGAGATCTGTTTAGGGAGTGGCAGGTTGGATTTTGTCTCTAGGACACTGGCTAGGAAGGAAGGAAGGATTGGAAGGGATAAGAGTGTTGGGTGGGATCAGAAAGTGAAGACTCTGAGTTTAGATTTAATTAGTATGTGCTGGGAGCTCATTAAAGGGACTGTGTCTTTAAAAGATTTATGTCTTGCAAAGATTATCATGTTGGCAGTGCAGAAGGTGAATTACATCAAGTCAGGCATCAGCTGGACCTCCCTCGTCCTCCCTCCTCATGTATTTTATAAGGTGAGTTTATCTTGTGTCTCTTCCTGGGTCATCTGCTTGGTGGCTGTCTCTTGGGCCCAGTCACACCATGGGGCCTGGACTGAGTCCTCATCAGAAAACGGGCCATGCAGGAACAGCCATTCATGGTAGTTCCTTAATGCTCCCCATGCACAGGATAGAGACAGAGCCCCCAACGTGCTAATTACAGGTTATCTGGGTGCCCCCTTGATTATTTGTATAAATTTAACCTCCCCCTGTATTCTGCTGCCTGTTTTTTCCCCATGGTGACAGTTGGAAGACCTTCAGGCAACCCCTAGTAGCTGTTTTGAAATCTTCAGGCACTGTTGGGCTGTACTGCATGTGGGACTCTAAAACGGATCATTTCTCAGCTCAGTCTAACAGCAAGCCCCTTAGGGTCTAGCTTGTGTCTGACCACTGAAGGCCTGGCAGAAGGGACCTAGACACAGGAGAGAAATGAAGATTTGTAAAGAGCAGACTGGGAGCAATTCTTAGTGCCTCCCTTGTTCTCCTGTCTCAAGGCCTCTCCTCTACCTAAGAGGTACTTCTTCGTGAACTCTGGGCCAATTGTTAGCCCTATGGGAACCCTGCCCATCAGGGTACCATTGTTCTAAAACTTGGCAGTGACAATCCATGGTGTACAGTACATGTGGCCATGTTCTTCTGAAGACACCATGGATGATCTCCATTGTAGCATCCTGCTTGCTAACTCCAAAGTGAGCCGGCTCAGAGAGCCTGCCTTGAACACAGACCTCCAGGAGACTCCACCCTGTGCCTGCTTGTCCTTCTTGGCACCCTAAGCAGTCAGGGATCAGTACTATTACTTTATAGAAGAGAAGATAGGCAGCAGTTTCCTCGATCTCCAACTACTGATGTAAGGAGTGCTTGGTGGCTTCAAGAGCCTGAGACGTTTACTCTGTGGCTCTTGAAGTGAGGACTCTGAAGTGGGGTTTCCCTGATTGTAATATGGATAGAACTTTTCCTTGAGTTGGAGAAACACCCATGTCCTTCCCTTTCCCAGCTTCTCAAGGCAGCTCACATTCCTTGTCAGCTTTTCCTCCTGGCACGTTCAAAGCCAACAGTGCATCATCTCCAGACTCTGCTGGTCCTGAACTCCTATCTCTGATCCTTGTGCTAACATCGGGCCACAGAGATAACTGCAAAGCCACCCTACCTTCAGATCCTTAACTAGTCCACATTTGCAAAGCATTCGCCATGATAGTGATATAGTCATGGGTCCCGTGGATTAGGATGTAGACATCTTTAGAGGCCATTCTTCACCAGCCTCAGATTATACAAATCTGGGTTTATCTCCAACTCCCAAGCCGTTCCATTGTCTACCATTGTAGGAAAAAGGCAGAAGGAAGGACATGGTGCCCCTCAGAGAGGGCCAAGCTGGAATAAGTACCCACATGGACATGTTATAATAACCTGTGGGCTGAGAAAGGGAACAGAGCTCAGGGTCCTCTCCAGTTGCAGAAACTACTCTGCTCGTTCATCAGGAGGTACTGAACATCTACCATGGGTCAGATTTTCTCATCACTCCTCCCAGTAAGGTGCACAGATTTTCACTTTCATGCAAGTCCTCTGAGTAAGGGATTTTAGCTACCATAACGAAAGTCACCACAGATTTGGTGGCTTTAAACAGCACAAATGTGTCTGTTGTACTTCCAGAGGACCAAAGTCTGGAACCAAGGTGTCAGTAGGGCTAGGTTCTAGTGCAAGATCTGTCCTCATGTGTCCCAGCTTCTGATGGCTCCTGGTGCTCCTTGGCTCACGGTAGACTAGCTGTCTCGGTCTCAGGTCTTACACACACATATACGTCCTAATCTCCTCTCCTTTCTCCTAGCAAGATGCTAGTCACTGCAAACTCTACACTGAGGATAATCTCATCTTGAGCTCCTTAACCGATTACCCCTTCCGAGATTATTTCCAAGGAGGATGGCATTCTGAGGTTATGGGTGGGCGTGTCATTGGGGAGGAGACGGCGGTCTCAACATCAGCAAGGAAATAACATAGGAGGAAGTGAGCAAGACTAAACCAGATTGAGGAAGGGAGAGAGGGTTAAGGTTAGCAGTTTTCAACTGGGTCCTGGAAGGCCTTTCTGGGATGGAAGAGGACGTTCAGCTTTCCATGTCTCTATAGTATTTAGCAGAATGGCCAGGAAGACACTTGCAGACAGAAGATCATTAAATATCTCCCTTCCTTCCGTCTTCCTTTCCAGTTGAAGATGTGTCCTCATGCAGATCCCAGGCTGGAAGCCCGTGCACTCACGCTTCTTTATGGGCCAGTGCCACTGTAATGACAGTGATAATGATAATAATGGGACTTGGGGGAGGCCCCTCCTCCTCCTGTGAGGACCCCATTGTGCCGACTAATTGTACAGAAGCAAGTAGGACAAGTGTCTGTGGGGTGGAAGCAGTGGGGAACAGAGAGGAATATGCCGTTCTGGCCGTGGGGCATTCCTGAATGACCCTGGCACAGTCTGAACCTGTGCATCTGGGTTATCACGGATGCTGGGCAGGGGCTCAGGAGACCTCCCCACACTAGAATGGTGTCTGGGGCCATGCTGAGTCCCCTGGGCTCTTTGTCCCCTTTTCTAGCTGCTGGAAGAGCCATGGGCTAAGCCTACTTACCACAGAAGCAGAAGGTAAAGAGGTACTAAGTGTTGAGAGTCACGGCTCCACTGTTGGCCTCTTAGGTGGGTGGCCGTGGTTATGCTCACATCACTCAGAAGCCAGCTTGGTTTGTTTAGTGGAAGTGGGCAACTGAGGACCTCAGACCTCAGCATCCCGACTCCAGTATTTATCCTCACCATCTCTTTAAGTGATGCTCTGACTTCCAACAAACCCCATTAAGCACACCCCTTCTAGTAAATGCATGTTTTAATGGAATGCAGGTTTGTTGTTTTTTTAAAATGACCTTATCTGAGGCAGCATGTACTTTCATAAGCATATATTGATTGGCTTTGAAAAATTCCTCAAATGTTTTCACTTGTCTCTGTGACCTCATGTTCGTCCTGTTCCAAGCAACCCCTCCATGTCTAAGCACCGTGTTCAGCTCTGCATCCCAAGGCCTGCCTGCTCTTGTGCCACCTTGTAATGATAGGCTATTTTCAGTCTGCTATTTGGAGTGTGTGCTGTTTCTGATAGGGGAGATGGGAATTGATATGACCCTCAAAAGGAAGGGCTGTACTCTTGTTGCTACCTAGTCAGTGCTGGAGAAATGGGCCCCAAAGCCTAAAAAGTGCCCCCAGTGACACAGAGGATGTATAAGATAGAGGTATAACCCAGACCTTCCTGAGCCAAGAGGCATCATCTTCTCACTTTCATTTCCACACTCCCTAGTTTTTCTAAACTCCTTCCGAACATTCTTCTGTACAAGGTCTGTCTGTACTGGAAATGAAAAGGGAAAACTTTTAGTATACCCATGGCTCACTGGAGACCCACATGGAGTGAAGGCCACAAATCCCTTTTGTGTGAGTGTTTCAGTCTGCAAATGTGTTTTATGTGTGCTAAATAGCTCCAAGTTCCAGGACAAAGACTGATTTTCCACTGTGCCAGTTAACAGGCCGACCTAATGAACAAAAATCAATGAAACAACTTAGGCCGGTATCATGGAGACACGGGCAAGAATTTAGTCCCTTTAAACTTTAAGTCTTACTCCAACTTAGCTAACCTTTGTTGAGCACTAGCAATGGGCCAGATCCTTGACTAGATTCTGGGGAAAACAAAGATGAACGAGGCTGTGCCCCAGAGAAGTGAAAAAATTAGTGTGGGAAGTAGATAGTCAACAAATACTCTTAATAGCTGCTGTTCAAGACACAAGGAGACACCCCAAACACTTTCCTCCTGGGATATGGAAGAACTGTAAGAGTCTCCTAAGAAGCCTGGTGCTGTACTTGCCTTTGTATGGGGGAAAGCACACTGGATACTGAACTAGTATAGAGAAGCTATGCAAATGGACATCTGGTCAACCTTATTACTCAGATTCCTATCTAGTCACTAGCATTTTGCATTTGTTCAGCTAATTGAGGTACAAAGTTTTCTGACTCTTCCATGTGAATTATTGCTGTCTTAGTCACTGTTCTATTTCTGTAAAGGGACACCATGGCCAAGGCCACTCTTAAAAAAAAAGTACTTAATTGGGGGTTTACTTACAGTTTTAGAGGGCTAGTTCATAATCATTATGGCAGGAAGCAGAGAGGCATGGTGCTGGAGCAGTTGCTGAGAACTTCACATTCTGATCCACAGGCAGCAGCCAGAAACAGAGAGAGATTGGACTTAGTGTGTGCTTTTGAAACCTTGAAGCCTACCCCCAATGACACACCTCTTCCAACAAGGTCACAACACCACCTAAGACTTCCCAAATATTTCCACTAACAAACGTTTAAATATAGGAGCTGATAGGAGCCATTCTCATTCAAACCATCACAATTTCCCAATCAAAACAGTTGGGCATTGCTTCCTGCTGTGTGTAACTGGAATTTCTAGTCACTCAAGATAACACTCAGTAACAGTTCAGATTGGGTGCACCATTCATCCTTGTCTTGGCAAATTACAAATCACAATGGAATATTGGAGGCTCTCAGAGGCTTATAGCAGGAGACTTGTTTAATTTTATGTAACATATTCCCCAAAATTCTTGGCCTGAACACTAACATCTCACTTTGAAAATTCAATATAACCTGTATTTTCCTATATGGACATGCCCTGGGAAAACCAACATAGTATCTCTTTGGTACTTATGATGTTCCCACTGTGGAAGACTATAAAAATATTGAACAATTGATATAGTAGAAAGAGTGTGGATGCTGTTGCTAGACCCCATGCTAACTAACCTCCCTGTACCTCAGTTTCCTTGTATTTGACATGGAGGTGGTAACAATGATGCCTGTTTCATGAGGGTTAATGAGTTTTTTCCCACTGGTCTTAGAAATAGTTCAAGATCTATAGCAGTAGGAAGGTTCTGTGGTTTGAATGTGTCGCACCCCCACCCATGAAAGCCTGTGTTGGAAACAATCCCTGGCACAACAGTACTGGGAGGTGGGACCTCACAGGAGATACTTAGTTCATGAGAGCTCTGCACTCATGACTGGGCTAATGTATGAAAGAGGTTCTGGCTGCAATTGTGGGTCCTTACTCTTTTGTGCACTTGTATCTTCTCCTGCATTGCTATCTTCTGCCATACGATGATGTAGCAAGATGGCTCTTGTGGATACAAGCCATTGACCTTGGATTTCCCAGTCTTTGGAGCTATAGAGAATGTTTCCCACTGATGACATTCTGTCCCAGGGGCACAAAATGGTCTAAGCAGAAGGCTCCTTAGTTAACTATTGTGTTAGCTATTGTGAGTGTCAACACAGAGTAGTAGATGAGAGCATGGTCTTGTAATGCCATCCTGCTTAATCCAGTATCTCAGTTTCTCCATATACTAACTGTGCCTTAGAAAAGTAATGGGGAGTCTTGTAAAGCCTCACTTCCCCTAGTCTGTTAATCGGGGACAATCATGATAGCTACTTTGTAGGGGTTTTTTTTTTTTTGTGTGTGTGTGTGTGTGTGTGTGTGTGTGTGTGTGTGTGTGTGAAGAATAAATGAATGAAATCATGTAAAAGACATTGCCTGGCATGCTAGACATTTTTGCCTTTTTAAAAAAATACCAGATTCCCGTGTTATTAGTATAGTTTTCTCTTGTAGACTGACTTGCAGATCCAGTGATGAAGATCCAATTTTTCAGCTTTCTTAGCAAGTTATTTTGGTCTTGTATTTTGGCATTCCCCCTTCCTGACTCTGGGAGCCTTTAATTCAGAGTTTAGTTTGTCACAGTGACTTCCTAGTCTCTTTCATTTAACCGAGTCTGACTCCTTCTCCTTGTGGACTGGCAGTTGTAATGAATGTCACCCGACTCTGGAGACCACCTGGTCCCTCTTTTGTGCTCCCTACCCCTCCTAAAGATGTAGACCTCTGTTGCAAATCACTTAGCAAGGGACCTTGGGATGATCTTGGAGAAAAAGCATCCCCCCTTGAAGATGCAGTTGCCTATGTGAGAGAAGAGAATAAGCTGGATCGTTGGTTTGTTAAAAGGTTCCTGATATTTTATCAGTATAGGATCTTTGGCACAGGTCACACTCACCCCACATTCAAGCCAATTACCTGATATTTAGTTATCAGATTCCTTCGGGGACTGTCTGCTCTTGGTGAACAATTAGATTAGAGGATGCTGATGAAATTCTAGTGGCAGGAAGTAGGAGTTACATTTCTGAGCTCAGAGTTTCTATTTCAAGGTTGAGTAAGTGGTAAATTTTTACTGAGAGATTGTAGCCTAATAGAATCAGAAGCTCAAGGTTTGCCCCTCACCCACCCCAGCCCAGCATATGGGCACTTCACCTACCTGGAAACTTCAGGTTTAAGGTTTTCAGAAGTGGGTCTTCCTGTCCGTTGTGTTGGCATGAAAACAATTAATAATTTAAACCGTGCCCATTTAGAAAAATAGAAATGCTATACAAATACAATACAATAATAATAAATTTAAAAGTCAATCCAGTTGGGCACCATTCCCAGACTACCAACTGAGCAGAAACACAAATAAGTAAAGGAGAAGAAAAACTGCTGTATAATTCAAATGGCTGCAGCCTCCCTGTTCTCTGCCATTCTTTTATTACAGATATATAATATCAAGGCTACATTATGGGTAAATAGGTTTTGTGGCCTAACCTGGAAAGCTAATCACTGCTTATAACATTATTTCTATGGAGGAAATACATTTTATATTATAAACAGATGGTTTGCAAGCACTTTTTGGAGCACAATAGGTGTGTAAGGCTAAGTCCACCAGGGATTTTAACCTTTAGCAGAACTAGATGCCCTGATGCTAAAAATCCAAGGCCTCTTAAATCCCCCAGTGAAGTGTTTCTCTCCCAAAACCTCATTATGCTTTTCATCCTGAAGACTGCCTCGCCCTCTGTCTTCTCTGGTACCCCGGACCCACTTCCCTGTCTTGCCCTCAGCCTAGCCACACTTTCTAAGTTCTGCTGAGCCCCCAGGAAACTAGGAGGTCCTCTGAGAGGCCTTATCCTGTGCACTTTTAGAAAATGGTGGCCAAAGTCCTAGGAAGCTATGCAGCTAGGTGACCAAGTGTGTAGTTCTAAGCTCAGACTTCTGCCACTTGACGGCTTTGTGACAATGAGTGGTCCTGTGTGCCTATGAACCTACTTCGACCCTGTAGAACAGTGGTTCTCAACATGTTGGTTGCAACCCCTTTGGAGGTCAAATGACCCTTTCACAGGGGTCACCTAAGACCATCGGAAAATACAGATATTTGCCTTATGATTCATTAACAGTAGCAAAATGACAGTTATGAAGTAGCAATGAAAATAATTTTATGGTCAGGGGGTCACCACAACACGAGGAACTGTATTAAAGGGCCACAGCATTCAGAAGGTTGAGAACCACTGGCCTAGAAGGAGGTGTGTGAGAACTAACTGTAAACCTCAGAACAGTACCCAGCACAAGTACTGTTGCCTCCATGCTTGGGTGGGGTAGTTTTTCAGGGATCTTATAGACTACACAGATTTCTATTTACTTAGGAGGCAAACTCACTGTATCAGAGTACTTTCTGCATTTCAAACAACAAGCTTAGTAGAAGTGTCTGGAAGCTCCCTGTTTGCCTCTTAGGGGCTGTGTAGATTTAGAACATGTTTTCTGGGTTACAGATGGGGGAGGTGGTCCATTTTCTTATATATTCAAGTGGCAGTATTAAAGTCTATTATTATTTTGAACAAATTGAGCTCTATAACACATTTATAGTAAACTGAGAACAGGTTTCTTAAATAGTTGCATGCACTAATTGTCACCACAGAGTTTTTCACCTAAGGAAAGCTTTTTTTTTTTTATTTAAATTAACTTCCTTTTCTTTGGGAAATCTTTTCTTCTCATTTGGACAGCTTTATTTTCTAATTTTCAAATAGTTTTGTATCTGCTTATTGACTTGATCATGTAGACATGAGATCTAATTAGGAATAGGAACAAAATAAAGTAAAACAGTGTTTTAGTTAGGGTTTTCTAGAGAAACAAAGCATATATATGTGTGTGTGTATATATAAAAATACGTATGTATAAAATATGTATGTATGTATATACACACATAGATGTATGTATGTATGTGCATATTAAATCAATTTCTCTGAAATAGTAACAACTGCTGTCTCCTATCTGAGAACCTGGTAGTTGCTTGGTAGTTGCTTGGTCCTTGAGGCTGGGTGTCTCAGTTGTTAGAGTAATCCCCACAATGGCTGTCTCACAGTGAGGAGGCTGAGAACCCAATAGTTACCTAGTCTACAAGGCTGAGTACCTCAGCAGTCTCTGTCTGGTGCCAAAAACTTGGAAGATTCGTGGAGAGCTGCTAGTCCCCAGTCAAAGATAGCAGCCTGGAAATGCTGGTTCTGATGTCATTGAAGGAATCGGCGGTGGTGGCAGCAGCGGGTAAATTAATAAGAGGCAAGCGGGAAGACCAAGAGAGTAAAATATCCTTTTTAATCTGTACGGCTACCAGGAGATGCCGCCCACATTTGGGGTGGTCCTTCCCGGATCAATCAAGGCCATCAGGACAAGTCCTCTGGTGAGGCTGTTTGCTCGGATGACTCTAATTTGTGACAAGTTGCCACTAAAGCTGACCATCACAGATAGCGATTGGGATCTTACGGCTTTCAGATTGATCCTATGGTGGTTTAAACATGTCCTCTCCAAAGTGTGTGTTGTAAATGGAGTTGGGGGTGGGGCCTGTTGGGGTGGAGCCTGTTGGGGGTGGGGCCTGTTGGGGTGGAGCCTGTTGGGGTGGGGCCTGTTGGGGGTGGGGCTTGGAGGGAGGTATTTATGTCATGAAGGTGCTATAGTCAGGCTGTAGTTAGAATAGATTAATCTAATTATGAACAGGCATGAGGCTGTGAATTCTGTCTCTTGCTCTTGCCTTTTTCTTACCCTTCCACCATAGGGCGATGCATCAAAAACATCTTTGCCAGGTCTGGACCCTTCAACTTTGGACTTCTAGAACTGTAAGAAAAAAAATAATTTGTTCTTCACAAATTACCCAGTCTGCACTATCCTGTTCTAAGTACACAGAATGGACTTAGACCCATAATTGGTCCTGAGAAGCAGGGCTGATGATATAATCAATACCTGACTGTGTGGGACTGGCTGGGAACTAACTAGTTCTGGGTAGAATCTGGAAGAATCTGGGGCAGCAGCCTTGGAGAGGCCTCAATGCAGGGTGAAGGGTAATTCTTTTTTAAAAGAATATTTATTTTTATTTTAAGATTATGTTAGAGCCTACATGTATGTGTGTATGTGCACCGTGTGCATGTCTGGTACCCACAGAGGCCAAAAGAAGGAGTTGGATGCCTAGAAACTGGAGTTATGGGCAGATGGGAGCCCCGTGATGTGGGTGCTTGACTGAACCCAGGTCCTCTGCAAGACCAGCAACTGTGTTTCCTTGCTCAGCCATTTCTCCAGCTCAGTAAGGATGATTCTGATGAGAGTGTAAAGATCAGCAGTGTGGAGAAAGCCCAGGACTTCTTAGAGATTACATCCATGGTCATGATCAAAATATTTGTAGAAATATGGATGGCGAAGACCCTCTGACGAGGTCTCAGGTGGGAGTGAGGAACAAGGATCTTGAAATGGGAATAGAAGCTGTCCATGTCAGTTTCTTTTCTGCTGCTACGCTAAAACACCATGACCAAAAGCAACTGGAGACAGAAAGGATTTATTTTAGCTTATGGTTCCAGGGGCAAGAGTCCATCATGGTTGGGAAGCATGACATGGTGGCAGGCGCGAGAAGCTGGCTGATCACGTTTCATCAGCACACAGGAAGGCAGGCATGAACAAGAAGGGGGCAAGGCCATAAACCCTCAAATCATTTCCCTCATGATATACTTCCTCCAATAAGGCTCTACCTCCTAAATAACCTCTCCAACCAGTACCATAAACTGGGGACCAAGTGTTCAGACACATGAGCCTTGGTGGGACATTTGTCATTCAAATCACCACACTGTCTTTGTTAAACAGCAGCAAAGAGGTTGGTGGAACTGTGCCCATGTCCTAGGACTTTGTGGAAGATGGATATAAGGTCTCTGGTGGAAGGATTTCTAAGCTAAATATTGAAGGAGATGTGGGATTAGTTTTTATTGAATATAGTAAGATGCGAAAGAACAAAAATAGCTTAAATACAGAGTTTATCATTAAAAAGGAAGGAGGAGAAAGTTTTGGGAAATTCTCAGCTGGCCAGATAAAGAATGAAGAGGCATTTTTAGAAGATGAAATTAAGGATGTGACCAAGGACTGTTTACTAGAAATTACCATAGATGAAAGGCAGCCAGGTTCCGGTTATCAAGAAAGCAGGTGAATGACCTCAGAGACATTTCTTCAAAGTAGGTTGGGTTCTTCAGGATGAAGCTTCCAGAGAGGTGCACTAAGGTCCTCAGCACTCAATTGCAGGGAAGCTTTGGGATTCTGCTCCTTGTATTCTGGTTCAGTGAGCCCTGGCCATCCCAGCTGTGGCTCAGGCAGGCCTAGATACAGCATGGACTGGCATTCTGAAGGGAGGGTACATGTTGTAGACCACCATAGCATCTACTTGGTACTAGTTTTATAGCTCTGCAGAGTTCATGAGCTAGGAGGCTATGATGGCCTCCATCTTAATATCACAGGCAGCCTAGGAGCCTGTGCAGAAACTTGCTACAGGGACAAGGACAGAGTACCTAGAGAGTCTCTACTACAGCAGTGCCTAGAAAGTCAAAGAATGGGAATAGGGCAATTTCTGAGACCTCAGAATTATACCACCGCTAAACCCCTTCAGCTACAAGTGTAAGACCTAACTTATGAGAGCTGCTAAGTGGACTAAGCCAATCCTAACCTTAGAGGCAGAGCAGCCTAATAGCTTGGAGACCCTGTGCCAGGATGTGGGACACATACTTAACGATTATTCTGGAGTCTGAAGATTTAACACTCTCTACATTGTTGGGTTGTAGACTTATATGGAACCAGTTACGTGTTTCTTTGCGCTTAATTCTTCTTCTGGAATGGGAATGTCTGCCTATCTGTCTCATCATTGTATTTTGGACTCACACACCATGTTTAATTTTTAACATCTCACAGCTGGAGAGGAATTTGTCTCATGATGTATCATGCCGAAGGTCTCACCCATAATTGCTTTAGGTGAGAATCTAGATTTTGAGTTGGTATTGGGCCAGTTAAGTCTTGGGGGGGTGTCTACTGAGATAGAATGAATGTAGTTTTCATGTGAAGTTTTAGGGCCAGATGTGGCATGCTGTGGCTTGAGTGTGTCCTCCTCAAAAGCATGTTGGAAACTTATACCCTGGTGTAGCAGTGTTGAGGGGTGAGGGTGGAGATCAGTGGGAAGCAGTTAGACCAAAAGGGTGCCATACTCATAGACGCTTATAGCCACTCTGAAAGGAAAGGCTGGAGACGGTGAACTCAGTGTCTCTTCTTACAGTCTCTTGCCCTTCTACCTTCTTCCATGGGACGGCACAGCCAGAAGCACCTTGCCAAAGTCAAGACTCCCAGTCTTGGCTCTCCCAGGCTTCTTAAGAAATAAATCTCTCTTCTTTATAAGTATACAGGTCTGGGCATTCTGTGCAAGTGGACTAAGGCAGACCCTCAGTAGAGGGGGTAGCAGATGTAAGCACATGCAAAGAGGACAATACACACCCTGACACTTTCTGCAGGACACACTCCTGCTGAGGCAACTCCAGTTTCCCTCCTATCCATGGCCTGGCAAAATGGAAGTGGAACCAGCTAAAAGATCTAGGGATGTAGCTAGTAGACTGCTTGCTTGTAAGTCTAGCACTTGGGAGATAGAGGAAGGAAGAGCTGACATTTGGGGTCATCTTTGGCCTCCTACATTGTGATTTTTGAGGCCACCCCGATCTACACGAGACCCCGTGGGGGTGGGGGGAGAGTCTGCCCATCAAGAGGGGTGAGAGTAGCTCACTAGGAATTGAACCTCATCACATGTCATGCCTGACAATGATATTTTCATGTCAGTCAGGCAATCACTTGAGGATTTCTTCATTTGGCCATTTCCTTGATTGATCCACAAGAATAAGACTAATTTTCAAAATGAATCATCTCAAAGCCCCTGGTTTTATTCACTAAAATGTGGGAGCTCTAAGCTCTAAGTTCTGCTCCCCCTCCTTGAGAAATGTGAATGTGTGGGTAATGTGCTGTCGGGAAGATTTTTACAATCTGCAATATTTGAGAAGTAATAAGAGACTGTTGTTGGTTGGCCATCTGGTTATACATTCTTGGTGTTGTGGTTTACTTTTTACTTTTTCATTTTATTTTTTTTTTAAACCGGTAAAGGGCAAGGAATGAGAGTTAAAAAAATTTCAGAGATGGCTTTCTTACATAAACAAAGAATTTATGTTTAGATGTGCAACATGGCTAGGTTTTGTTTCTTGAGGAATAGAAAATGAACAGCCCATTATATATATATATATGTGTGTGTATATATATATATATGTATGTTGTCTCATTTTCTTTTTCAAAAAATAAACTAACCTTAACTCCTAATTTGATCTCCAGCTCCAAACTTTTGGTTTATGTGAAAAATAGTGTCTTTACCGGAAAGAGGAATTGAACATAAATTACACCTCCAGAAAGAAAAATCACCTGCAGAAGAGACCTATAGAGATTTCATATTTCATCCATTCATTCAAAAATATTTATCGAAACCCTAGCATTTGCATCTCACTCTGGCAGACGCTGAGGGATTTGCTAAAGAAACATCAAGATACTCGCCTATCCTTCGAGGGGCTTTAGTGCTTTCTTGGGGAGAAACGGCATGGGCATATGAAACAGTTAAGTTGTAAATTCAAGGCAGCATATGATTAAATACCAAAATGTGTGGTTCCGACAAGAAATGCTATAGTTCAGAGAAGGAGTGATAACTCCGCGGCATGGCTGGTTTTTTTCTGCCTACAAATTGGCAAATGGTAGCACTATTTGTATGAAATATTTTACACTTGTTTTTTTGGCAGCCTCGGCCCTTGACTTCCAGGCAGCATTAAGAGCCTGCAAAAATATTTGCACTCCGGTTTCTGTAGAATTGGCTTAATTTTTTTCCTCCCCTTCTTTCGTCTAGGCAGAGGAAGTGCCCTGATGCAAACCCGAGGGCCCAGAAGAGGCAGGGAGTTTTTGACAGTCATGTTCTTTTTCAGATACAAATAAGGAACCAGCCTTGTCATTCTCGGTGCTTCGAGCCGCAGTGCCGGCAACCTCCTGACATTGAGAGAGGTTTAATTTGAACTTAACGTCCGTGACGGACGGACGGACGGACGAGTGAGCCATCATGGGTCAGATAGATTTACGGCCTTGGAGAATCGCTTATGAAAACCCCTTTGGTTATGAAGTTGGAGGACTGATACAGATATAGGGGGAGTCGGGCTACATAGCTGCTCCTGGGGAGCCCAGTTTCTTGGTGGGTAGCAAGAGTAGTTGGGGCTGGCGGTTAGTGAAACTCACCAACTTCCTATTCTATATTTGTCATATTCAAATGAGCAGAGAATCAAAGAGAAGCCACGAGGCCTGAATTGTTAAGAATTAAAAAGAGAAAGAAGAAATAATATCTTTTGAAGTCAGATGTATTGTTTGGGTCCATTCATAACGGCACTGCTCCTCTGTCCCGAATGACTACTGTCACCACTTAGATGTGTGGGAATCCTGTGAATCATGGGTTTTTAGTTTTCTTTTTAAAACTCAAGGGTGTTCACTCACCCTCACCTTCATTTTAGTCTCTGCCTAAAGGGGGGTGTAGTATACCAAGCTACTCCATGTTACTCATGAGAAGTCTGCATGGGGCGGAGCCATTTGAAGATAATGTGGTACTTGGTATTCATTCTCCTTGGCCCATCTGGTAAGTTGATGTGACCTCGAGTGGCCGACACATCACGGAAGCCAGTGATCACAGTTTGAGAGCATCTGTTTATCAGAGTACATGGCCCTGGCCACAACCTAAGATTTATTTGGGGCATCCTCTGAGCTGGCTGACCTGGGAAAATGGCCTTGCAAAATGTTTTACTCATATCTTTTGATATAATTTGGTATCTGTCTAAATAAATGTTCTGAAGCAGATGGTTAAGGAATGTCTTATTATATTCTTGGGCAGACTCTGCCCTTGAAATATTTTCATTTAATCATCATGTTGCAAAGCACAAAACAGCAGCTTTATTATTTTTTTTTTAACACAAAATGAATCACTCCCTAGGTTGGTATTCTGGCAATGCGTTGCAAACCTAAAATGTATACAAAATATAAACCTTTTCTGGACTGTGCTTAGGAGGAATTTCCCCACAGGAACTCTCTGTTTTTGAATCCATGAGAGGATGCGATATGGACGGCTGTATTTGGCGATGTCATCTTGAGAGATCGCTCAGGAGTCTAAGTTCAACATGTCAACATTTGTCCTCTGCTCCTAGACCTGATGAAACACAGACACACACACCTCTGCTGTTCCTTCATTGCTTGTCCTGATTTTAATATCATATTCCTATTCTCATCCAAAAGCAACAGCCCAACGTGTTTTGTGCTGAAGCCGATTGTGGGGAAGTTGTGATTAATGTGTGGGTGGTTGGCTGCCAATTTATCACTTGGTGATTTCTGTTTTGTTGGTTTTTAGGTGCACTTTTCGGGGAGATTGCACCCATGGAGGGAGCTTTGAAAACTGGCTGGATATTTCATCTGGACCTAAAAAATGCCCTAAGATTCAGATAGTCCGAAACCTCAGAGAAAGGGTAAGAGGAAATGTTTTTATTTCTCTTTATGGTGTTCTCTTCTATGGCACAGCTTCCTTATGGGTATAAAGAAAATCTTTTAACAATGAAATGGGTTTAGTGACAGGAGTCCATTCATTCTGTTGGTGAATGGTGAGGGCCTACCAGGTGCCATCCGTCTGCAAGGTGCTGAGGATATAGTAATAACCTGGTCAAGGCACAGACCGCCCTCAAGGAGTTTGTCATCTTGCTAGGTAAAGGTGACCTTCAGTAGTTGAAATCAAAGAGAAGATGCTTTTTTTTTTGATGTAGTAGAAATACACCTTGATTTTAAAAATAGAGACAAATAAGTTCAGACTTGTGGTGGTTAAGCAGATCCCTGCAGTGTGGCTCACTGTGGGGTTGTGGTTTGATCAACCGGTCTGTACACCACTGTGTTCAGTCCTTGAACACCTGTCTGCACACATGGATTGAAACAGTAGGATGTACCAAAGTGGACGGGTCCCTTGGAAAGCTCTTGACTTGGCATGAGAGAATGAACACAGGAACCTATCGGAGCAGAGTTCTCCCTGATACATGCCCGCCCTGCCCTGAGGGGACTAGAATTCCTTGCACAGTACTGCGAGGAGACATTTTCTCCCTATCGGGGCTCTTGTGTGATGAGTAATTGTACAGAGGCCCCGTCGGCTGCCAGTTGACCTGTCTGGAACACTCACTGTGTTTTATTTGAATGCCACATTAACAAGGAAATGGGCCACTTTCTCTTCTCACTTTGCCATTTCAGATAGCAAGAACCATGCCACTTAAGATGATTTAACATTTAATAAAGGAAAGCCAGAGCATTTAATGAGTGATAAATAATAAAAGAATCAAGCTTTCAAGCCATGACCAGTCAGAACTCATGCACTGAAAGTTACTTGCTATTGTCACTTTCTGCTGGCTTCTGGAATGAGGCTGATCTCCACAACTCCAGACACATGCCTGCCAGTTCCATGCCAGGGGGTCAGATTCAGGGTAAATGAAATTCAGCCATCCATACCCAGGGATAGCCAAATTCTTCTCCGGTTGGTCTGATAAGCCAGCTGACTTGGATGCTAAGTAGTAGGTAAAAAGTATTAAGAGTTTTGATATCCTCAGGACTCTAAGTGGTTAGGATTATACAAAGCATTTTTCCTTTGTCATTAAAAGAACCCTTAAGGGTGACACTTTACCTCTGTGTCATAGGAAAAAAAGGAGCTTGTAAGTGCTGCTTATAAAATTAGCTTACCGATCGAGGGGCGATATAACCAAATCACCATTTACATGTCATCTGAAACATTTCAAAACATGCTTAGACCCAGTAGGAGTAGAAGATCACACCTGTAAATCTCAACACTCAAGAGGCAGAGGCAGGAGAATCTCTGTGAGTTTGAGACCAGCGTGGTTTCCACAGCAAGTTTCAGGCCATAGCGAGACCCTGTCTCCAACCAAACAAAGCCAGAAGGCTTGCACACAAGCAACTACTAGTTCTTTCCTCCCCACCCCGAGTCCCCACTGTGGCTCACCACGGGGCCGAGCAGAGTCTCCCCACACAGTCATTCCATCACTGTCCACAAATTAGAGATAAGAATTTGGTTACTTTCTTAAAAATTTACATGTTATTATTTCGCATATGCTTGTGCATGGATGTAGTCAGAACGCTAGTGGAGTTGATTCCCTTGCACCATGGGGGTCCTGGGGATCCAACTCAGGTCATCAGACTTGACCTCAAGTGCCTTTACCTGCTGAGCCATCTTATCCACCCAGTAATTTGGTAATCTCCCTTAAGCTAGTCTTTAAAACTATCTCTGGATTCATCCTCCACCCCACCAGACAGTATCGGTGAGTGAACCCAGACCTTAGGCATGCCATAGGCAAGCGCTCTACCACTGAGCTATCCTTCTGGGCTCTGGATTGATTCTTTTAGGTGTAGTGGTAAGAACAAATCCCTCCTTCCCTCTCTCTCTTCTCCTCTCCCTCTTTCCCTCTCTCCCTCCATTTTGCTCCCTCTTGGCTTTACTACCTAGACCTATTCCCCTACCTGACTCCTCTTGATCATGTTATTTCAAAATATTTCTTACTCCATAGCCAGCCATCTGTGACTTACCTGAAAGCTCGGGTCATTGTTTCAATAGTACCTGACCCTTACCTAAAGAGATGACAGTCTGGGGTTGTCCCCAAATCAATCTATTAGTTAAGGTCAAAGACCATTTGCTAGCTGCCCCGTCATATGCCTGGTAACAGTCTAGTACCTTTGCAGGTACAGAAAAAAGACTCATAAATTACAGAACCTTTGTTCATAAGAAGCATTATTTCTTCACACAAAACAGTCGGAGCATAGGATATCTTCATCTTCACTGAGGAATACATAATTAAAAGAGTTAATTAGAGCGGCCGCTGTTCATCTAGGAGGGATTTCTCTGAGGTTTTTGTTTAGCAAAAAGAGCAAGAGGCAGAACGTGGTCCTGCTATTGAACAGAAATTTCCTGTTTGTGCACATGTGTCTCCAGGTGATTACGTGAGCACTGTGTTAGGGTTCTCTACAGAAACATAATTTAGAGGGAGAGAGGGCAGGAAGGAGAGGGGGATTGTGTGTGTATAATGAATATATATGTATATACATATGTGTGTATTAAAATGTAATTTACTAGAATGGCTTACAGGCTGTGGTCTGAGTAGTCCAAAACTGAATGTCTCCTAACAAAAAAGGCCAAGGATCTGGTAGTTGTTCAACACATGAGACTGAATGTCTTTGCATTCCCAGTCTGGTGCTGGAATCCCAGGGAAGTTCTAGAGACCTGCTGTTCTTCAGTCTACCTTGGAATCCCGAAGAAGTAGGCTCTAATAACAGTGAAGGAATGCCTCAGCAACAGGACAGATGAACTTGCCAGCAAGAGTGAGAACAAGCAGGCAAAAAGCAGGAGCCACCTCCTTCTCTGTCCCTTTATATTGACTGCCACTAAAAGGTGTGGCTCAGATTTAAAGTGGGTCCTCTGACCTCAAATTCCATCAAGGAAATCCTCACAGGTGTGCCCAGCTACTTGGGTTTTAGTTGATTCCAGATGCAGTCAAGTTGACAAGCAAGAACAGCCATCACAAGCATGGAGATCAGTATGAAGGGAGTCGTACATGGTTGTGAGCATGGCTTTCCCAGTTGAATGACTAGTGAAATGGAGAAGGAAGGCAGCAAAACCCAAACCTGTGTCATCGTGCAGACATGGTCCCATTATTGCCTCACACATTGCAATAAGTAAGAACGATGGAGTAAACAGTGTTAAGTAAAAATGGTTTACCAATAAAATTAGGACAGATAGGGGAGTAAAAAGCATTTTCCACAAAACAACCTGGTTCCTAAAGAGGAGATGTTAGAGAGACTCTTGCACAATTCAGAAGTGGAAGAAGAAGCTTTACCAGCACTAACGCTGTCCAGTCATAAAAGAAGCAAGCTATAGAAATGATTTGAAATGAAATGCAGAAAAAATGTCACCATTTGCTAACCCTAAGATGTTGCATATATTCTAAATATATTCATTTAAAAAACCTCTAGGATTCCAGGATGTCACTGGGTAGGAGAGCACACACTTAGCATGAGCAAGGTCCTGGTCTGATCCACAGCGTCTCCCAAACTCAAAAAATTATGTCAATGATTAAATCTAAGTACAGATATTTAGTTAATACTCAAATATCAACCATCATACTGTGTGTCGGATAAACAAACTTTCAACCTCCATTCTTTAAGAAAAAAAAATTCCATTTACAGAAGCAATAGGAATATTCAGGGACAAAGTTCAGGAGCAATGTGTATTCCCTGTATTTAAACATCACTTTTACTAAGAGACACTTGGAGACAGCTACAAAAAAATAGGACTTTTTGGGGGGTGGGGGGGGCTTTGCAACACTCTGTCTCAGCTGTTTTTTTTTCTAATAGTAATTAGGAAGCATAACAGTGGCTTATTGAACCTATGTATAATTTGTCATAGTAAAACCTTATCAACTAAAAATGTAAGTGTAAATAAACATGTAGACGATACCTCGTTGGAAGGTAGGAAAAACATCTGTGTGTATCCATAAACATCCCATGTTTCTTAGGAAAAGTTACTTCTACAACTTATTTTGAAACGAGTAGGAATTTTCTTAAAACAATACTGTATTTATCCGGAATAATAGGAGCTGATTTAGAATATCTAATATGTATGTGTGTGTATATATATATGTATATGTATATGTATATATATATTAAAGTTTACTTAGGCATGACTGCTGCCAATTGATTGTAAACACATACATTATCGCACAAATACATTGTATGTTTGTGCCGAACGTCTACAGTGTTGGATGGATGTCAACAGCAATTCTCAGTCTGTTCTGAGTTTAAAATAGTGATACAGACCCATAGAATAGAACTCAGAAATGAATATAAGAATTTTAAAGATCAGATGTTATAAAATAAGGAGAAGTAGAAGAATTTTATTTAAAAAAAAAACAGTAACTTACAAACTGTAGAGATATTTCTTTCATAATTCATGTTAAATGTAAAAGTAGAATTCAGGGCTGGTGAGACGGCTCAGCAGTTAAGAGCACTTGGTGCTCTTCCAAAGGACCAGAACTCAACAACACCTACATTGAAGCGCTCACAACCACCTGCAACTCTACTCAAGGGGATCTGACACCCTCATCTGGCTTCCATGGGCATGCACGTGCACGCATACATGTACAAACACACACACACACACACACACACACACACACGGCATGTACTCACTCTCACACATATGTACATGTAAATTAAAAATGAAATCTTTTAAAAATATAAAGAAAATCTAGTATAATTAAGTAATTTACATAAAAATACCTCAGAAAAGGGAGTCAAACATAACATAATTTGGAAGGTATGATAATTTCCTTAGCTCTGAAGTATGTAATGACAAAAGAAAAATATTCATACAATCAGTTTACTCTAAAAACAACCTTAGGCTGGAGGTGTAGCTCAGCAGTAGAGGGATTGCCTAGCATGTGTCAGTCCCTGGCTTTAACCCCAACACTGGAAAACAAACAAACAAACAAACAAACAAACAAAAAACAAAACCACCATACAAGAGGGGAAAAGATTTAACTAGAGCATAAACCTCTGCAAAGTACTCACCATAGCCAAAATCTCTCAAAGTAATAAAGCTAGGAAAAAAGAAAAAGAAAAATGTTAAGATACCCCAAAGCAAGTGGTCAAAAGCACACGTTCTCGGAGCAGATTCGGGAAAGTAGCTATAAATATGGAAATATGTTCAACCTCGCTAGTTATGAAATAAATACAAATTAAAGCGATAATAAGTTATGCTAACACCCAGTGTTGCTGATGCCAATTAGCACAACCTCTTTGGAAGGCAATTTGGCAGTACGTTTCAAAAGTAATAAATATATTCAGTTTGTTTAAATCGCTGATTCCAGGCATAGAATCCAAGGAAGCAACTTGAAAGAAGAAAACCCCAAGCATAAGCCTCTGTGGTGGTGGCATTTATAGCATTAGGAACCTGTTTGGCAATAAGGAGAGAAGCTAAGTAAAATAAGGTACTTGTATGTCAACATGATGGGGTGTTTTAGAGCAGTGAGTTCTTTGGCCCTGCGTTTATTGCAGTCTGATTGACATTGCAACCATCCCTGGTACCCCCTCTGACCTGCTGGAGCATCCTTCCGTCCTTGTTCATCCATTTTTAAGAAAGAGCCATGCATCTGTTCAGGATTCTCATACTGGGTTTATGAAGCTCTCTTGGCTGCGTTTCTGTTCCTAGGATAAAGCACCATGGCCAAGGCAACTCAGAGAAGGAAGAGTTCATTTGGGCTTACGGTTCCGGGGGGATAAGAGTGAGTCCGTGAGGGCAGGCGGGCAGCATGGCTACCAATGGTAGGTGGGGAGCAGAGAGCTCATCTTGAACTGTAAGCATGATGCAGAGCAAACTGGAAACGGTGTGGAGCTTTTATCTGAAAACCTGACCCCACCCCCACCACCCCAGTCACGGACTTCCTCCAGCAAAGTTGTGCCACCTAAACTTCCCCCAAACAGTGCTGCCAACTGGGGACCAAACATTCAAATATCTGAGTGATGGGCCATTTCTTGTTCCCATCACCGTGGAAGCCAAAGTTGCAGCTTTTAAACCACACTCGCCTGGAACCCAGGGTCACACACACAAAAAAACCTTTGGTTGCCTGGCTACGAGCTCCTCCTTCTGTACCTGAAACAGTATTGTAGCAGGAATCTTAGAAGGTCTTCTTAATAAAATCAAACTCGAGGCCAGGTATTGGGGTGAAATGCTGGATAGTCAGAGAGACAGAACAAGCCACAGCTATCTCACCTCGCTGGATCCTCAGCTGGTCTTGTTTCCTCAGACTGGATGCCCCGAGCCCTCATCCAGAATGGGTCTCAGCTGAACTGCTGCTAGAAGCCTGAAAGCTTAACCAGCCACATGCTTCTCCAGGCCAAAGGCTTCTCCAGGCCAAAGGCTTCTCCACGCCAAAGGCCTCTCCAGGGCAAATGCCTCTAGTTTCAGGTCCTCACGCCTTATATACCTTTCTGCTTTCTACCACCACTCCCTGGGATTAAAGGTGTGGCTTTCTGGGATTAAAGGTGTGTATCACCGTGCCTGGCCATTTCCAATGTGGCCTTGAACTCACAGAGATCCAGAGGGATTTCTGTCTCTGGAATGCTAGGATTAAAGGCGTATGCTACCACTGCCTAACCTCTGTTTCATATTGTGGCTGTCCTGTTCTCTGACCCCAGATAAATTTATTAAGGTACACAATATTTTGGGGAACACAATACCACCACACAGTATAGTATATTTTATATACTGTATTGTTATATATAAATATAGTATATATATATATAAACAATATATATATTTCCAGGTTAACCCCAACTGGCTTCTGCCTCACCGTTCCCTTGACCCTGTTCTTGCTAAGGTCACTGCTGACCTCCATGGAGCCATCCTACAGTCCTTATCCTACTAAGCTGATTGGCAGTATTCTTTTAAATTTTTATTTATTATTTATCTATGTTTTGTTTACTTACTTATATGTGTATATGAATGCTTGTGTTTGGCTCTGCATACCTAGAGGCCAAAATAGGGCAGGGGGTTTCCTCTTCTGTCACTCTCCATGTATTATTCCTTGAGACCAGGTCTTTCCCTGAACCTGGGCTCACATTTTCTTGGGTTAGACTGGAAGCTAGCAAGCTCTAAGGATCTTGGTGGGTCCACTTGGTTTGGTGTGTGCTAGAGCCCAAACTCTGTTTCTTTTGATTGTGGAGCAAGCACCCTTAACCACTGGGTCATCTCTCCAGCCCTGACTGGGGGTGTTCTTGAAACTTCCTTGTACAGGCTGGTTTTGTGTATCAACTTGACACAAGTTAGTGTCATCAGAGAGGAAGGAGCCTCAGTTGAGGAAATGCCTCCATGAGATCCAGCTGTGAGGTATTTTCTCACTTAGTGATCACTGGGGGAGAGCCTGGTGGTCCTGGGTTCTATAAGAAAGCAGGCCAAGGAAGCCAGGGGAAGCAAGCCAGTAAGCAGCACCCCACCATGGCCTCAAAATCAGCTCCTGCCTCCAAGATCCTACCCTGTTTCAGTTCCTTTCCTGACTCCCTTCGGTGATGAACAGCAATGTGGAAGTGTAAGCCAAATAAACCCTTTCCTCTCCAACTTGCTTTTTGGTCATGGTGTTCCATTACAGCAATAGAAACCCTAACTAAGATAATCCTCTTCCATTGCCTTTTGCGTGACACACCCTGCCTTAGTTACTGTTCTATTACTGTGACAAAAAACCATGACCAAGGCAACTCATAAATAAAGCATTTAATTGGGCTTACAGTTTCAGAAGTTTAGAGTCCATGATGATGGAGTAAAGACATGATGATTGGAACAGCTTAGAGGTCACATCTTTTTTTTTTTTTTTTTTTTTTTGGTTTTTCGAGACAGGGTTTCTCTGTGTAGCTTTGCGCCATTCCTGGAGCTCACTTGGTAGCCCAGGCTGGCCTCGAACTCACAGAGATCCGCCTGCCTCTGGGATTAAAGGCATGCGCCACCAACGCCCGGCGAGGTCACATCTTGATCTGCAAATAGGAAGCAGAGAGAGATTCTGAGAATGGTCTGAGTCTTTCAAATCCTCAGAGCCCACCCCCAGTGACACACCTCCTCCAACAAGACTCCACCTTCTAATCCTTCCCCAAAAGTTCCACCAACTGGGGACCAAGTATTCAAATCTATGAGCTTATGGGGGCCATTCTCCTTCAAACCATCACACATCCTCTCCACTTTTCTTCCCCTCCTTATGCTCCAGTCTCCGTGTGGTCAGATCACATCTCCTTGACTCTAAATAGATATGTAAGGCCCAGTTCAGACTCATTCTTTTTACTCTACTTTGTCCAGATAATCCTATCCACTTCCATGGCTTTATATATCATCTGTATGTTTATATCTCCTTTGTGTGTGTTTTTATCTCTTCTGTGTCTAGCCCATATTGATCTTCTGACCTTCAGAGCCAACTTGATATATCTTCTTGATGTCATACAAGTATCTTGAACTTGAGAAATACTCAAAATTGAAGTCTTGATCTTCCATTCCCTCAGCAAGTCCCATCTCAGCCAGCACCTCTGATACCTTCATCCATCTACTTCCTCACCTGAATCCTCATATTCACGTCCTTTCTTC
>CABHPH010157311.1:0-14359 GCA_902168325.1 Peromyscus nudipes | reverse complement strand
TCCTCTCCCAAAATCCGTTCAGCAGCTTCTAATAGTCTGGCCACAAACTGAGCATAAGGCTCATTAGCCCCCTGTATTATCTTGGACAGTGAGGTGCTGACCGATCCCATGGAGGGGATGGCTCTCCAAGCTGCTAGGGCTGCCTGAGAGGTTTGTGCCAAGAGTCCTACCGGCAAGCCTCTCTGTTTACTTTCTGCAGTGAAATTGCCTCGCCCTGTCAGTTTGTCTACAGACCAGGAGGCCATCTGCGGGCTGTGTTTGTTTAAGGCAGCCTGCGTCTCAGCTCTGTCTATAAATTCTGCCTTCCAAGTCAAATACTGACTGCGGGTCAAGACTGACTGGACAATTTTATTCCATTCATGGGGGAGGAGACTGCCTCCTTGTCCAAGTCCTTCCAGGACAGAAACTGTAAACGGGGCATTAATGCCATAATTTTTAACAGCTTTATGTAAATCCTTTAGATCTTTAAGTTTTAGTTTCCTAAATATATGGAAGTTTGAAGAGCCACGATTATTGGGTTCTTCTGGCCCTTCCCTGTCATCAGCCAATTCATCTTCAGCTTCCTCCTCTGAGCCCGAAACCACATTATCAGTTTCCCCATTTTCTCTCTCTATGTTCCCTCCTTCCGGATAATTGGACAAGTCTGGCTGTTCTGTTAATTCCTCTGTTTCCTCTGACTGTCCCGTCTCCCCAGTGCTTTGAGACTGACTAGTCGAGCGAGTTATAACTGGAAAGGAGAGGGATACTGTGGGCACCCGCCTCGAGTACCCTGCCTTTTTGTGTTTACTTTAGGAGGTGAGGCTGTTTCAGTGAGGTCAGCCTGTAGAGTCTGAATCTGGTGGGTGAGGTCCTTAAGCTCTCTTTTTAACAAAAGGACCTCCTTTAGACTATGGACTTGACCTAAGAGAGATTCCTTGGTGGCAAGCATGCTCCAGACCCCGGGTAACGAAGAAGGGGGGTCCAAGGAGGCGGAAGGGACAAACTCAGGGGAAGGAGGGGGAGGTCATTGCAAAACATTTGACTCTCCGTTAGCCGGGAGGCGCCTCGTTAGGGCCGGTAAAGTCTGAAGCCCAGGTGGATCGTATCTTTCTCTCTCATAGCAAGCTGCCGCCTCCTCTAAACTGGTCTTCAAGGCAGGGTCCAGCCAATTATCACCCTTATCTTTGTGGATAACAGGATACAGAGACTTAACTGGGGCGGGAGATCTGATTAAAGGGGGATCCATATCCTTATCTAATATGGGCTCATCTATTAGAGAAGGAGCTTGAGAGCCAGTCTGCCCTGTTACCTTGGCTACTTTTACTTTCACTTTTACCATCGGTTTTGCCCTGTCTGTCTGAGTTGGTTGCAACACTAATTTTCTTATTTTCCTGACCTATCTTATTTGAAGCTATTTCATCCTTTTTTTCTTCTGGACAGGATACCTCTTCTAACAAGTCCTCTGCGAGTGCTAGTAAATGAGACACTTTACCATCCTTTTCTGAATCCTTTAAAAGATCTCTTATTATTCCATAAAAACTAAAAAATGCATCGGGGATATTTTCCCCTTCTCTGAGCATTTTATTAATATCTTTTCCAACTTTATTCCAAGTCAGAGGGTGGATGCTTGGACCGTTGATAATCAGCCAGGGACATTTTTCTTCCACAAAACAAAAAAATTTTAACAAATCTTTCTTTTTAACTCTTACTCCTCTCTCTCTTAAGTTACTTTTTATCTCTCTAATGAAGAGAGTTTCCTTTGACACTATTTTTCCCATGATTGATAGACAACAAGTCTTACCTCACAGTACCTGAGTCGCACGAGTGATGCTGTCCGGTGCCGCTACCAGAATATGTATGTCCGGCCGGACTTTCTCTTCGTCTGTCGTCTGATGAATCAGCGTGTCTCGAGCCCCCACATTCGGGCGCCACTTTACCCGTCCAGCAGGTCCAGTTATTCGTGGGTCTCGAGCCGTGAAACACCTGAAGGAATCATGGGGAAAGAGAGGAAGGAAGCCTTGCACATATAATGAATGACAAGAGTCAGTCTGAGTCATGTCAAGGCTCCGTTTATTAATTGGGGTTTGAGGTTTATATACGGGACTTTGAATAGGGAGGGGGCAAAGAAAGGAGAGTGGAAAATTTTCAGGAGAAGTAGTCAAAGTGGTCGGGGGGAGGTGAAGTCTCTTTGGTTCCCAGGCTCTGCAGCTGGCTGATTACTTTTCAAGGCTATATCTAAAAAGTATACTTTCTAGTTAGGCCAAGGTCATCCTGTTTCTGCAGGACATGCAGTTTGGCCAAGGGCGTCTGGTTTTGCCAGAGTCCAAACTCCAAGCAGAAGTACAAAACATAACAATGTTGAATCAAGCCGTCATGGGTCAGTCTCCAACAAATTCTCCCTTTCTACTAAAAAAAAATAGACCACATTTGTGCTGTCAAGCTTTTAGAAATCTGGGTCTGAAGGGGTGGCTTCTGGTCTGGAGGATCACAGGGGCCCCGTCCCTCTATGCTAAGAGCAGGGAGGTCCGGGAGGCATTGTTTCCCCAGATTCAAACATCTCAGGTGTCCCCGAGGTGTGGGAATCAGCGGACCGTGCAGTTTTTTGAGGGAATGGAGATTGCTGAGCATTGAGCTGTTACTGCACAACCATTATGCAACGGGGCATGCAATCCCGACTCTCGGGTTATAAGGGCACACATGTCCCCAGTCTGTGCAGTCACAGCTGCACTCCAGCCATGCCTGGAGCTTTACCTCACACAGGGGCTGCCTCACCCGAGTTGAGGGGTCTGTGTGGGGCATCTCCATAATAGTCCTAATAGGACCAGGCGGTGTTAGGACCCAAGGGCACTGAACCTGGCTGTTCTCCTCTGTATCTAGTCTATGATAATGAATTGAAATATGCTGTGGTAAGGCCAAATCAATCTGACTTTTGATAAATGGAGTCAACCACTGAAAAGCCCAAGGAGCAAAAGTAATGAGGAGAAGGACAATTAAGGGGGCTATAATAGTAGGCAGTAAGGTGGAGAGCCAAGGGGACCCTTGTAGCCAATTTTCAATCATTTCAATTGCGTGGTGGCGTGGGTTGATTCTCCACGGCCGGCGACGAACAGGTCCCGCCATTGAGAGGTCCGTGGCTCCCTTCATTTTCCAAGCTGCAGGCGTTTCTGTAAGGGAAGAAAAAATTTTTGTCTCAGGACTGTGTCCTGGATGTAACAGTTATTATTTCCTTAGTCTAAGGAGGCAACTTGTGTAGAGTAGGGCTTAATCAGTCTTTCTGGTAGCCAACGAGCTCCACTCTCCTTAGAATCATAGGTACATGCAGACCCTTTTCTCCAGATTAGCACTGGGTCTGGGCCGTTCCATTTACTAGTGAGAGGGTCTCTCCATAAAACTTGGACATATTCTTGATGAGTTTTTGGGTGCCAGTGCCGTTCGGCTGCAGATTTTCCGAAACCATCTAAAGTTAAGAAATTTAACACAAAGAGAGCATGTGCAAGCAACATTTTTTGGTTCCTCTTAGTAGGAACAAAGTCTCCTGTGAGCTGAGTTTACTAATAGTATTCTTTAAGGTTTGGTGAGCTCGTTCCACAATGCCTTGTACTGTGGGTTATAGGGTATTCCAGTGATATGCTTTATCCCCAATTGCAGGCAGAATTGCTTAAAATTATTGCTAGTGTATCCTGGGCCATTGTCAGTTTTTATACATTTTGGTTGTCCCATCACAGTGAAAACATGTAACATATGACTGATGACATCCTTAGTGGCCTCTCCACTGTGAGCAGAGGCGCTGATAAACCCACTGAATGTATCGATGGTGACGTGTACATATTTTAGCTTTCCAAAGGAAGCATCATGGGTGACATCCATCTGCCAAATCTGTCCTGGAACAAGCCCCCTAGGATTTACCCCATAATGGGGCTCAGGCAAAAATATTAGAAAATTATTACAGCTTTTGACAATTTCTCTAGCCTGTTCTCTGGTGAGTGAGTATCTTTGTCTCAAGGTCTGCGCATTAAGGTGATGAAGGCGATGAGCCTCACAAGCAGCTGCTACCTGGTCATGTTCCAAATGAGAAATTAAGATAGAATGTGTAGCAGAATCAGCAAGCTCATTTCCCTGAGCTAAGGGTCCAGGCAGGCCTGTGTGGGCACGAATATGGCCAATAAAAAAGGGCTTTGACCTTTGGCGGATTAATCTCTGAATCTTTGAAAACATCTCAAAAGTTGGGGTATTTGGCTGAATTACTGGCACCATTTCCAGGACCTGTAGATCCCCCACCACATATTTACTGTCTGAATACACGTTAAGGGGTCATGCCTCAAATGCCTCGAACACCACTAGAGCGGCGTAAAGCTCCACCAACTGAGCAGACGTAAAGGATGTTTTCATAACTCTTTGTTGTTGGTTATAAACATAGGCAGCTTGACCATTCTTTGATCCATCCATAAACTGTGTGCAAGCATTGGGAATTGGTTTTAGCTTTGTATTTTTAAAAAAAGAGAAAGGGGGTGAAAGAAAAATACTGTAACAACTTATCACTAGGCATCTGGATATCGAATTTTCCCACATAGGAACAAACAAGTGTAGCCCATTCCGGGTGATGTGTAGATAACCATTTTAAGTTTTCTGTATCATATGGGATAATAGTAACATCAGGCTCCTTTCCAAAATATCTAGTGGAAGTCCTTATCCCCAACATCACTAACTGGTACACTAACAGGGGATATAGAGGAAGAACTTTCTTTTTAGCAACTGGGAGATGTACCCAAAGTAAGGGCACAGGCTCTTGCCATAGCAAGCCTGTAGGGGCAAACTCTGAAGAGAAAACTATCAAATGCAAGGGTAAGGCAGGAGAGAAAAACCCAATGTGTTACTGGGTGATGGCCAATTCAACTTTATTGAGTACCTTTTCCGCCTTTGCGGTGAGATATTGGGGAGAGAGGGGGTCAGGATCTCCTGTAAGGATACCCTCGAGAGGACGTATGTCCCCTTTTGTTATTTTTAGGTAAGGCCGTAGCCACTGGATATCTCCCAAAAGCTTTTGAAAGTCATTGAGGCAGAGCAAAGTATCCCTCCTGATCTGAATCTTTTGAGTATAGAGAAGCTCAGGATGTAATTCAAACCCCAGGAACAGAAAAGGAAATTGTGTCTGAATTTTTTCTGGGGCAATGTGAAACCCTCTATCTTGTAAGGCTCATACCAAGCTTTGTGCTACTAGATGTGTCCTTTCCACTGTCTCAGCAGGGATCAGCAAATCATCCATGTAGTGGATAATATAGGCCTCAGGAAACTGCATTCTAATTGGGTCAATAGACTGGGCCACCTATTTCTGACAAAGAGTGGGTGAATTGGCCATTCCTTGGGGCAGGACCTTCCATTGAAAGCATGGATTTGGTCCAATCTGATTAGTTATAGGAATAGAAAAGTCAAATCTTTTACAATCAACAGTATGAAGGGGAATAGAGAAAAGGCAATCTTTAATATCAATAACTATTTTGGCATATCCTCTAGGGATGGCTACAGGTGAGGGCAGCCCTGGTTGCAGCGCCCCCATGGGCATCATAGTTTTATTAACTTCTCTAAGATCCTGTAATAACCTCCATTTACCAGTCTTCTTTCTAATGACAAAGATAGGAGTATTCCATGGGGAGGTAGAGGGTTTGAGGTGCCCTTGGTCTAACTGTTCCTGCACTAACTGAAGGGCATCTTGGACCTTCTCTTGAGGCAGGGACCACTGATCTATCCACACCGGGTCATCTGACTTCCATGTTATTTTGTCGGCGTGGCGTGCAGGGAGAGCAGTGGTCTTTAGGAAAAAAGGTCTGTAGAACTCGCACCAAATCCTTTTTTGTCTAACTTTGGCTTAGCCATAATAGGTTGTGTGGGTCCTTGTTCATGCTTCTCCAGACCTTTTCCTGGCAAGAAACCCATTTTTAACATCATTTGAGTTACTTTGTCGTTAGGGCTCATCATGATGACCCCCATCTGAGACACAATGTCACGACCCCACAGATTGACTGGCAATCCCTCTACTACAAAAGGCTTCATGGTCCCTGTGTTTCCGTCAGGATCTTTCCATAGTAATATTTTTGCACTTTGAAGGGTATTTTGTGTCTGCCCTATCCCTTTTAAATGGGTGGCTGTGTGCTCTAAGGGCCCCGCAGCAGGCCAGTGTCCCCTTGAGATAACAGTAGCATCAGCACCAGAATCCAGAAGGCCAAGGAAAGGCTTTCCGTCTAACAAAAGTCTTAAAGTGGGTCTGCTTTCAGTCAGCTGCTGTACCCAGAATATGTTGGATGAGCCAGGATGAGAGGAACCACGGGAGGAATGTTTATGTTGAAATTCCCTGGTTAATGGGAGTGGCAGGGCCTGAGCTATACTTTGGCCCATGGGAACAGTAACTGGGCCTCGAGAGGCTGAAGCCAAGAATTTTATTTCTCCATGGTAATCACCATCGACTATAGACAGGGTGATTGTGAGCCCCTGTATCGAACTGGAAGCTCGGCCGATGATAAGGAAAAACATACCAGGTGGGGGAGGACCGAAAACCCCAGTTTCTATTACTACTGTTCCCTATTCTGGAGTTAAAATTCTGGTGGTGGAGGAGCAGAGTTCCAGTCCTGCACTGCCTGGGGTGGCTCTAGATAGGCTTGAGCAAGGTGAGCTGAACTGCCCTGAGGACGTATAGTCCCCTGTTGCTGATGGCTGATAAAAGGGTTGTTGCTGGTCCTCGACTGAAGTGGGGATGGCCGCTGTGGAGGAGGGCCCCTGACCGGGGCCCTCAGCCCGTTTCCCTGGACCGCAGGCAGGGGCTGGCCGTTACTATCACATCTGGAGTAGCACTCGTTAACCCAGTGTCATCCCCGCCTACACCAGGACACATCCCCGGGGCTGGACCGCGAGGGTCAGAATTGGGGAAAGAAGTCCCAGGATTGGGGTTGATGGCGGTGGCAAAGCTGGAACGGGGGTTGGTGGGACACTGGTGAGTGAAGTGGCCTAGGGCTCCACATCAGAAACAATTCTTGGCTCCTCCTGACTTCCCGGGCATGGGCTGAAGAACAGTGCCTATGGCTAAACTGATGGATTTTGAAATTTTGTGATCAAAAGAGTCTACTTCACTGCATAGCTTAATCATACCATTAAGGTCCATTGTTTTAGTTTTGCCCTTCAAGGCAGCTCTGCAGGCTGCATTGGCATTTTCTAAAGCCAGTTGTTTAACCATGATGTTTTCAGTACCATCCTCTCCCAAAATCCGTTCAGCAGCTTCTAATAGTCTGGCCACAAACTGAGCATAAGGCTCATTAGCTCCCTGTATTATCTTGGACAGTGAGGTGCTGACTGATCCCATGGAGGGGACGGCTCTCCAAGCCGCTAGGGCTGCCTGGGAAGTTTGTGCCAAGAGTCCTACCGGCAAGCCTCTCTGTTTACCTTCTGCAGTGAAATTGCCTCGCCCTGTCAGTTTGTCTATGGACCAGGAGGCCATCTGTGGGCTGCGTTTGTTTAAGGCAGCCTGTGTTTCAGCTCTGTCTATAAATTCTGCCTTCCAAGTCAAATACTGACTGCGGTCAAGACTGACTGGACAATTTTATTCCATTCATGGGGGAGGAGACTGCCTCCTTGTCCAAGTCCTTCCAGGATAGAAATTGTAAATGGGGCATTGATGCCATAATTTTTAACAGCTTTATGTAAATCCTTTAGATCTTTAAGTTTTAGTTTCCTAAATATATGGGAGTTGGAAGAGTCACGATAATCGGGTTCTTCTCGCCCTTCCCTGTCATCAGCCAATTCATCTTCAGCTTCCTCCTCTGAGCCCCGAAACCACATTATCAGTTTCCCCACTATCTCTCTCTATGTCCCCTCCTTCCTGATAATTGGACGAGTCTGGCTGTTCTGTTATTTCCTCTGTTTCCTCTGACTGTCCCGTCTCCCCAGCGCTTTGAGACTGACTAGTCGAGCGAGTTATTACTGGAAAGGAGAGGGATACTGTGGGCACCTGCCTCGAGTACCCTGCCTTTTTGTGTTTACTTTAGGAGGTGAGGCTGTTTCAGTGAGGTCGGCCTGTAGAGTCTGAATCTGGTGGGTGAGGTCCTTAAGCTCTCTTTTTAATGAAAGGATCTCCTTTAGACTATGGACTTGACCTAAGAGAGATTCCTTGGTGGCAAGCAGGCTCTGGACCCCGGGTAACGAAGAAGGGGGGTCCATGGAAGTGAAAGGGACAAACTCAGGCAAAGGAGGGGGGGCCATTGTAAAACATTTGACTCTCCGTTAGCCGGGAGGCGCCTCATTAGGGCCGGTAAAGTCTGAAGCCCAGGTGGATCGTAACTTTCTCTCTCATAGCGAGCTGCCGCCTCCTCTAAACTGGCCTTCCAGGCGGGATCCAGCCAATTATCACCCCATCTTTGTAAATAACAGGATACAGAGACCTAACTGGGTGGAGGCCTGATTAAAGGGGGGTACAAATCCTTATCCAATATGGGCTCATCTATTAGAGAAGGAGCTTGAGAGCCAGTCTGCCCTGTTACCTTGTTAACGAGGCTAGTTTTACTTTCACTTTTACCATCGGTTTTACCCTGTCTGTCTGAGTTGGTTGCAATGCTAATTTTTTTATTTTCCTGTTCTATCTTATTTATGGCTGCGATGTTAACTTTCTCATTTTTCTGACCTGTCTTATTTGAAGCTGTTTCATCTTTTTTGTCTTCTAGACAAGATACCTCTTCTAACAAGTCCTCTGCGAGTGCTAGTAAATGAGACACTTTACCATCCTTTTCTGAATCCTTTAAAAGATCTCTTATTATTCCATAAAAACTAAAAAATGCATCGGGCATATTTTCCCCTTCTTTGAGCATTTTATTAATATCTTTTCCAACTTTATTCCAAGTCAGAGGGTGGATGCTTGGACCGTTGATAATCAGCCAGGGACATTTTTCTTCCATAAAACAAAAAAAAATTAACAAATCTTTCTTTTTAACTCTTACTCCCCTCTCTCTTAAATTATTTTTTATATCTCTAATGAAGAGGGCCTCCTTTGACAATACATTTCCCATGATTGATAGAGGACAAGTCTTACTTCAGGGTACCCGAGTCGCACGAGTGATGCTGTCCAGGTGCCGCTACCAGAATATTTATGTCCGGCCGGACCTTCTCTTCATCTGTCGTCTGATGAATCAGCGTGTCTCGAGCCTCCACATTCGTGTGCCACTTTACCCGTCCAGCAGGTCCAGTTATTCATGGGTCTCGAGCCGTGAAACACCTGAAGGAATCATGGGGAGAGAGGGGAAGGAAGCCTTGCACATATAATGAATGACAAGAGTCAGTCTGAGTCATGTCAAGGCTCCATTTATTAATTGGGGTTTGAGGTTTATATACGGGACTTTGAATAGGGAGGGGGCAAAGAAAGGAGAGTGAAAAATTTTCAGGAGAAGTAGTCAGAGTGGTCGGGGGGAGGTGAAGTCTCTTTGGTTCCCAGGCTCTGCAGCTGGCTGATTACTGTTCAAGGCTATATCTAAAAAGTATACTTTCTAGTTAGGCCAAGTTCGTCCTGTTTCTGCAGGATGTGTAATTTGGCCAAGGGCATCTGGTTTTGCCAGACTCCAAACTCCAAGCAGAAATACAAAACATAACAATCTTGAGTCAAGCTGTCCTGGGTCAGTCTCCAACACACTTTCACTTGCAGAGTGATGTCATTTTCCTTTATATCTTATTATTTGTTTTATTAGCTATATTTCCCATTGTCTGACTACTAGATGAGGGACAGAGTTTCTTCTCTGGCCAAATCTCTCTAGACTCTAAACACCTCTCATACTAGAATGTTCATTTCTTTCTCTTCATTTGAAAAATGCCTGTTTCTTCATAAAACACAATCTCTCTGATAACTTTTAACTTAGTTTTATTCTCTTGATTGTATCCTAGAAATGTTGTGTTCTTTATTCTCCTTCCTTTCCACTATTGGTTTTTAATTACTGAATGTGGAGTTACCAAAAGGCATTAAATAATAAAAATAAATAGAGGGAATCTGAAGAAGTGTCAAAACCAGAAATCAGATCATAAGTTTTCTATAAGCTTTCATTGCTTTAGAAAACATGACCACTTCCAGTTGTCCCTGTAAATAATGTTTCATAGCTTTAAATTGGATGTGGCTCTCAAGACGTACAGATACTAACACAAGAATATAATCAGAGGAAGAAGAAGTAAGCTTTATTTAACAAGCTGATCACCAAACATATCAAGAAAACCTGAACATAATTGTTCTTTGTAGTCAGTTTATCATGATCATAGTATTTTTTCACAATTCTAAATTTTACAGATATATTTTTATTTAGCCTTTGTAGTTACAATGTGTTATCAAAAATTTGACAAGCACATTGTATGAAGTAGGGTAAACTGTATCTAAGTGAGTGTTTTTGTGCACTTGCCGAAATATAGATGTATAAAAGCACATACACTAATTAAACACAAAAGTTTATATATGAACACATCAATGTTTTGTGATGCTTGTCCACAATGTACATACCATTCTCAGACATGAGGGGTTAAGCAAGAACCATGTATGGTGCTTCAGTTTATGTTTTTAATCATATCAGGTTCTGATAAATTTCTCATCCAGGGACCAGAGTGGCTCGATGCTATAGAATAGTGGATCATGAGCAGATAGGGACTCACGGCTGAGAAACACGCAGAGATAACTATGGACGTTTTTACCAGGAGATAGCTGGGATTAATCAAGAACACCAGAAACAGTTGAAAGAGAAAAGGGATTACATAAAAGAAAACAAATGTACTCACTTCAAGAAGGATGGTCTTGATAGTTCTGGACTCAGTGGAAGATTTGGAGAAAGTTTTGGTAGTAGGCATGTGTTGTATTCTCTGTTTTTGGCTATACAGGCGAACAACAGTTTATATGTTGGCCCAGACCATGAGGCCCCCACCATACAGCATCAAAGAGAGGTAGGAACACAGCATGCAGAATTTTGCCAGTTTCTTCAAGAAAAGCAGAGCAGTACTCACAGTCTTGTATACTTATGTTTCTACCTTCCAATTTTCAATTCACGTGGAGGAGATTATAAGAATTTATGAAGATGTTCAGAATGCAACAGAAGCATAGGAATAAACCACTGTGCTTGAATGTTTTGTCTCTAATGTCTGCTCACCTGGAGTCCCTGTGGCTGATGGTAATGGCCTGGAAAACACTTATGAAGCTGCTACTTCAATTTCATGTACTGCTGCCCATTTTTTCTAGGTAGAGAAAGAGCTTGCATCCAAAATCAGTTACAAAGACTTTCTGCCTAAAAGCTTCCATGGTCTGCAGCACTCCTTTGTAAAGGAGAGTTAAGACAAAGGCTTGAACCTGGATGAATGGCAATTGAGAAAACGTGCAAAGTTACAGTGCAGTGCCCTGACTGCTCCTTTGATGGCTTCCTCAAATGCAGTTTACAATATTTCCTTTGTGCTTATACATAAATGCTCACCCTAAAATTCTGGGGCTTTGAGCTATTTCTTACATCATGTGTACACATGAATGTAAACTTCTATTTTCAGGTCACTATAAGTCATGGGTGAATATTTACAGTGACTAACAGATACTCTAATGTGATAGTAACTTTCTCCATAGTAAATCGTGTTCAGCCTTGAGGTACTACCTCGAAACCTGTATGGTTTCAAATAGCCTTTCCTAGATCCACGTGAGGAATATAGATGTAATGTGTTTCAAAACTGTTAAAACCATGCAATGTATTTTGGACAATGAACACAAATACATTTTAAAATATTGAGTGTGAGAAAAGTAATCTATCTTCAGTTTCAGATCACACACAAATATCGTAATGAATACTAACAGAATATAAAAGGATTGGCTATTAATATAAGAGAGGAGAAAATTTTAATATACAAGATGTATATGTAAAATTGTTTTGTGAAAAATGAAAGTTAATTTTCTAAACTGGGAAGAGTTCAAATGTAGACTTTTTTAGACTATTGCTTAGGATCACTTTCAGTTCACAGATGAATTTTAGGATGTCAAAAATTTTCCACATCCATCTTATACATATCCAAACTCATCACTTTCAAACTCTTACACCATGGTATGTTAATTTCCATGTGATTTCAATATTTTAAAACTGACTGCAGGATACCCCTCTAAAAGCTGGCATCAAATGGACAGCATTTCCTTAATTCTCCTTTCCAACATTTATAGAGAAAATGATACAAGAGACCCCACATTATGCACATTTGTTGAAGAGATTCAAATATTTTCTCAATTTATTTTGTTTTATTTAAATTTATGTAAAGACATCTTTCCATTAACATATGGACAGTCATTCTGAGAACAATTCCATTAATCTTAGAAATTAATGCTAGTTTCCAAGTACAAAACCATCATGCAAACTACCAACAGCAATATTACTGTATTTCATGATTCTTATAATGCTAGATAAATAGCAGATTATTAATATAATATTGTTTTTCCAAGTGTACTTTGTTTTATTTCACTTTTCTTTTGTATACTTTAAAACATTTAATTAGCCAATACTTCATATAACAAGGGTACAATGGGAAGATTTGGGGTATGTGAATTTGGTATTCTAATCACTACATTCACATTCAGTAATACATCTGTCACCAACCACAGTGACCACTTTGTAAATGAGCACTAAGGTCAGCAAAAAATGTACTTTATCATGGTTCTGTAAAAAATAATGATTGTTAACTGCATTCATCTCCTTTGTTCTGCTCATTCATACTTTTTATAGTTGAAAGATTAAATCATTTTAGGAGATTTGGAGATCACCTTAAAACACTGTTTTCTTTACCCCAGAAGTCCTGTCACAATAGAATATATCAAATATTTGCAGAATTCAGCAGTGTTAAATGTCCAGAACCTCATGCATTTTTGCTGAATAACCCTATTCCTCAGTGGTGACTCTCCTTCCTTTACAATTTTGACATACACACAGGTTCAATCCACACTCCCATTTTGATGGGGCCACTTACCCACAATCTTGACACAGGATTTCTTTTATGAACATTTTTTTGTCGACTATCTTTCTGTATGCTGTGAATAAGTGTTGCTACCCCACATTAGGGCTGGGCAGAACCAGAGAAACTTCTGGCTACATTTGATCCCCAACGTTTTAGCAAGAATTTTCACCCAAAACCTGAGAAAGCTTTAAAAAAGGAATCTAAAATGGAGTGAAGAGGAGCTTCCTTGTTGTGTCTCTCAGGCAAGCCATAATACAAAGATGCCTCAGCATGGAGGTGTGTTCAGTGTATGTGGGTTTGACCTACAGCATGGCAGATTCCCACCACAGTACACAGAGTTGTCTCCAAGCCATTCAGTGCACTGTGTCATGGATTTAGCTTTTGCTAGTACAGACAAAAAAAGGGGGTTTCTGGGATGCACACTGCTTGATGGAGGCATAGACCCACTGCTTCTTAGAGTTGTTGGTAAACATAGCTCCGCCATGTTAAGAAGCCCAGAAGAGTGGAGTCAGCACCCAAGTCTGCTGCTTTGGTCCTAGCCACACTGCAGTTTAAAACAATGGTCAGAAGGTATAGACAATCATAATGTGTGGTGTGTGTGTGTGTGTGTGTGTGTGTGTGTGTGTGTGTGTATAAATAATAAACTTAATTCCCTAAAAAGAATAAAGTAATATAAAAAAATTAAGCCAAACAAAGATAGAAATTACACAACCAGTCTGGATTGTGTTGTCTTTGAGATTTTTTGTTTGTTTGTTTTTCAAACAGGGTTTCTCTGTGTAGCTTTGTGTCTTTCCTGGAACACACTTGGTAGCCCAGACGGTCCTCAAACTCACAGAGATCCACCTGGCTGTGCCTGCCGAGTGCTGGGATTAAAGGCGTGCGCCACCACTGCACTGCTGTCTTCGGGATTTTTAACTGGAGAGACATTTGATTATAAAGGCTCGTCAGTTAAACAAATATGTACATTTTAAAGGTATCTTGACTCTAAAATTTGTGTCTAGGAATATGTTGCTTTGGAAAAGAGGTTCTGCTTTTGTTTCCACAGAAGATTAGAACCTGTGGATTGCTTCTATTCTAATATGGTTTGATCAACCAAGAACCCAAGAAAGGTCAATAATGCCTCAAACACTACTACAGCCATGTTGTAACTATAACTCTTAATATTCTCAGGATCCCCATAAGATTGCCAGACCCCCAACAACAGGAAGTAGTATTAGAAGCTATGCCCAGGACTTAGAGACCGGCCCCAGCTCCCATCCTGCCCTGGACTTCCCTTCTGGACAAAGGTGAGTGCCCGCCCTCACCCTAGACCCCGTCCCTGGGCACCAGCCACCCCTGGGAAGACATGCTCACCTTGGCCTCAGATTCTGGCCAGCAGGCAGGCTCCCTTCTACCCCCACCCCTA
>CABHPH010157310.1:0-27959 GCA_902168325.1 Peromyscus nudipes | reverse complement strand
TTGCTCCTTTCCTGGAACTCACTCTGTAGTCCAGGCTGGCCTCGAACTCACAGAGATCCGCCTGCCTCTGCCTCCCAAGTGCTGGGATTAAAGGCGTGCGCCACCACCACCCGGCAAAATTGATTTAGAATTTTATGAAGGCTGATGAGCAAATAATAGTTGCTAACAGATGTGGGATTTTAAAATGGATTGCTAAATTGAACCAACCTAGATACTTTGGGGCTATCTTAACTTTAAAAAAGAAGTTAAAAAATATGTTATGTTGGAGAATAGATTATGCCTTTGTTTCCACAGGAAACAAGAGGCTGTAGATTCCTTCAGGATTAATATGGATCAGGTTTGATTGTGGGAGACTTCCTGAAACTTGACAGGTGATATATATATTATGGCTGGTCTTCCCAGGACTTGGCCATTATCTCAATTTTCTCAGGGACTCCTAAAGATGCCTTTACCAACATACAACATGAAGCAGAAGATGATGCCCATATTCTCAAGAGACAGGGTGGTTGGTTGTTGGTTATTTCATGGGTAATGAATATTTGTTATCATTTAGGGGAATATATGAATATAGAATAAAAAGAAAACTATTAATCTCAGATATTTTGCATTGGCATGGATTATGGTATATTGATAAAATTTTAAAGATATTTTTGTTATAATGTATATATGTTTCTATTCTTGTTTGGGATATTGTGCTTATGCAGCTCATTTAAAAATACAATGTATAATTAAGAAATGAGGTTATTAGTTAATCTATAATAATCAAACTTGTAGTCACATTAGGTATGTTTTCAAGGTTAAACAGGTATATTTTAGAGAGATAGATTATTTTCAAATACTTCAAAAATATACAGAATATGGCATTTAAGATGTTTAATAACCTAAGGTTTGTCATGACAATGAGATTCATCTGCTCCTGGCAGCACCAATTTACTTCATAAAAGGACAATAGGAATTAAAAAAAAAACTTCATATGGAGTTTGCTTTAAATTTGGCAAGGCTAGGCATTTGGGCAAGAAACTGCTCTTGTCTTGACTGCTGACAGTATGCTGTACAGACCAGACAAGTGGGACACAGGAAAAAGACTGTTGAACTTTGCCAAGACAAGACAGGACAATCCTTCAAGATTCCTGCTTCACCAAAGAATCTGCCAGATATTCTGCAGGACACAGAGGAAAGCAATTGATGAACTTTGCCAATACAAGAGAGGATAGTCCTTCAAATTTCCTGATTCACTGAAAAGTCTGCCAGATATTTTGGGCTTGTAGGCCAAGAATGGATGCCCCAACATTTCAGTGGAACTTTGGGTGACTGTACAGGCAGCCAGATGTCTCTGTTTTAGGTAATATTACAATCTTCTGAGATCTTTGACGGAGTGAAAGACTAAATAGTTAGAGTTATAGTTTTCCTTAGTTATGATAGAAAGTAAATTAGGTATAAAAACTTGAGACTCACTATAATAAGATAGATAATGAAGTACTTTCTCTGAATTTGCTAAATACAAGTGGACTGAATATTATAAATGTAATTCTTACTTGATAACAGTTTTTGTTGTATACAGTTTTCCTATGTTAAGTTAAAACCTTTCATTTTTATTTAGACAGAAGGGGTAACATTGTGGAATGTGTTACATTCATTTATGCTATGGAATATTTGTTTAATGATGCAAAGATGTGTTGCATTCTTCTATATTGCATTTGCTTAACTCTGTAAAGTTATGTTACTTTGCCTGCCTAAAACAGCTGATTGGTCTAATAAAGAGCTGAATGGCCAATAGCTAGGCAGGGAAAAGGATAGGCAGAGTTGCCAGGCAAAGAATAAATAGGAGGAGAAATCTAGAAGAGGGAGGAGAGAGAAAAAGAGAAGGAGAAAACTCCAGAGGCCAGTCACCTACCACACCACCAGCCATGATGTAAGAAGGAAAGAGGGATATACAGAATAAAGAAAGGTAAAAAGACCAGAGGCAAAATGTAGTTAAAGAGAAATGGGATAATTTAAGTTAGAAAAGCTAGCAAGAAATAAGCCAAGCTAAGGCCAGACATTCATAAGTAAGAATAAGTCTTTGCATAGTTATTTGGGAGCTGGGTGGCAGGCCCCCAGAGAGAAAAAAATCAACTACAGTTGTCACTTACCAGCTTTCTGGAAAAATGATATTCTTAATTAAACAAACCAGGAGCATCCCAACCACTTGACAATGGACCACAACTATGGGTCTCTATGTAACTTGAGTGCCCACAAGCCATCATGGCAGGCAGACAGGGCACACAAGAGCTAAATGAAGGCAGAATGGGAAGCAGAGGCCACCTATAAATAGTGTCATTTTCTCTGTGCACCTTGCTTTGAAAATCTGAGATGTACTTGGCTAGACAGAAAAAGGAAAAAAATGTCTTTGAAACATGCACATATCCATCAGGCATCTCTGAAGCTCTCTAACATCAAGCCTTCTCTGGGCATCTCTAAATAAATTACCTGTTTTATACCTGGCCTCATGTGAACAGTACTTCAGACCCACTGAAAAGCCAAGCCAAATCCATGCCTTCACTCCCAGCAAAAACACAGTGATGGAAAAACATCTCAGGTGGAAGAACAGGAGGACCTGACTCTGATATCAAATGTGGTTTAATTAACATTTCCCTTACCCACACATGTGAATGCACAATAGCTTCCTTAGTCTTTTATAAATCATCTTTGAAGACTTAATTTCCATTTTCTTTGATCTAAATATCAAACTGACTCACCCTAAAAATAAAGCAAGCTATGTTGATAGTAAAAAAAAAACATACTTTATGTAGCTGCAAGGTTTCCTGGTCCCTCCCAGCTCCTGCAGCACTGTGGGCCCAAATAAACACACATAGGCTTATATTATTTGTAAACTATGGCCATGGCAGGCTTCTTGATAGCTAGTGCTTATATCTTAAATTAATCCATTTCTATAAAACTATACTTTGCCACGTGGCTTGTGGCTTACAGATACTTTCCATCTTGCTTCTCCTGGTGGCAGTTAGCAGTGTCCCCTCTGACCTCTGTTCTCCTTCCTCTCTCTCTAGTTAGAATGTCCCTCCTAACCTTATTCTGCCTCACCATTGGCCAAACAGCTTTATTTATCAACCAATCGGAGCAACACATATTTACAGCATGCAGAACAATATCACCCACCATTTCCCCTTTTCTTAGGCACCAGAAAAGGTACCAATGACTAAGCATAGATAAGAATTATGGGTTAATTTAAATGTAAGAGCTAGTCAGTAATAAACCTGAGCTAATGGCCATACAGTTCGTAATTAACATAAGCCTCCGTGTGTTTATTTAGAGTCTGAGTAGCTGCAGACCGGGTGGGATGCAGGAAAACATCCAAGTACAAATGGCACCTATGTGGTGGTAAGAATTTCCACCTAAACCTGAGAAAGCTTTTTTAAAAAAGGGGTTCTAAAATGGAGCCAAAGACAGCTTTCTACTTCATGTCTCATGCAGGTTGAGATATAGAGACTCCAAGGTACAGAGACATCGTGGCCTGTGGACTTGAGCTGCAATATGGCAAGTTCATGGAACACCGGCTTGAGTGCAGCATGGCAGATTCCTGTTACTGTATACAGTGGCATGTGCGAGCCACACAGTGCACTGCATGGTGGATTTAGCTTTTGCTAGTTAAAAAAAAAAAAAGAGTTTTTTAGGCTACAGGCTGCTGAATGGAAGCATAGACCCACTGATTCCTAGAGTCAGCAATGAACATGGTTCCCCCAGAGCTGGAGGTAAACATAGTTCTGCCATATTGGGAAGCTGAAGTGGGCGGAGTCAGCAGCCAAGATTTCTGCTTCAGTACTAGCCACTGCAGTTTAAAATAATAGATTCACAATACAGATTCAGATGAAATAAACCCTAAACAGTTTACAATGTGTGTAAAAATGTACGTAGGCTTGGAAGACAGAGGAAAATGAATATAGACGGTTATATAAAGAAATAGTTTTAAAAAATAAAGTCTTTTAAAGAGACAGTAAAAGTAATATAAAAAATAAGCCACGTAAAGATGGATATCACACAGAGAGTCCAGTTATATTGTCTTTGGGATTTTTAACTGCAGAGAGACATTTGATTGTAAAAGCTGCTGAGTTAAATCACTATGTATATTTTAAAGGTATCTTGACTTCAAAATTTGGATCTAAGGATATGTTGCTTTGGAAAGGAGGCTCTGTTTTTGTTTCCACAGGAAGCAAGAGGGTATGGATTTGTTCCAGGTTAAGATGGATCAGATTTGATCAAGCCAGACCTCCTGAAGCTTAACAGATGGTACCTATCAACAGAAGTTATAGTCAGTCTTCCCAGGACTTGACCATTATCTTGAATTTTCTCAGGATCCCCATAAGACTACCAGAGCCCCCTATAAGTAGGAAGTAGCCAAGGACACTACACCCATATTCCCAAAAAATGGATTATGGATGTTTGTCTTTGTTTAGATTGTTGGTTGCAAAATGTTATTGGTCATAGTCAATCTCTTTCTAAAAGAAGAAAGGAGGATACGATAAAGAAATGTAGGATATAAATATGATAGGATGAAAGGGTAGATTATTGAATCTGTTTTTAAAGAGTAACACCTTGTTTAAAATGTTCTACATTGCTATGGATTTTAGTTTATTGATACAAATTTAAAGTTAATTTTGTTATACTGTATGTATATTTCTACTCTTGTTTAAGGTATTATATTTGTGCAGCTCATTGAAATTGTAATGGATAATTAAGAAATACAGGTTAATAATTAGTCATCTATGATAATCAAACTTATAGTCATATTACTTAGGTTTTATAACTGTAGAGATATATCCAGGCAGGAAGTATAGGCAGGATAAGCAGACAAGGAGAATTCTGGGAAGAAGAGGCTGAGTCAGGAGTCACCAGCCAGACACAAAGGACACAAGATGACAAGACAGAACTGTGAAAAGGTACCAAGCCACATGGCTAAACATAGATAAGAATTATGGGTTAATTTAAATGTAAGAGCTAGTCAGTAATAAGCCTTAAGTTATGACCATACAGTTCATAATTAATATAAATCTCTGTGTGTTTATTGGGGTCTGAGTGGCTGCAGATCAGGTGGGACACATGAAAACTTCCTACTACAAATTTAGGTATATGATGCTCTACCTGGAGACAGTAGAAGCAGGCCAGAGAGTCTTAAAATCATAACTACCTACTACTTTGAGCATTCAGGATTATTCTGAATCCTGAACCAGCTGACAGGCACTATGATCCATGGAAGGATCAACAAGCTTCTCTGAGTCTTACTTACTTTATCTCTGACATGAGGAAAAGATATCTAGTTGGTCTGTTAAAAGGATAACATGAAGTGATGTTAATAAACCTCTTTGGGGTCTAGCAAGATGGTTCAGTGGATAGAGGGTCTTCCACCAAGTCTAAATACCTGAGTTTGATCCCCAGGAATCAGATGAAGGAAGAAGAGAAAAGACACCTATAAAGTATCCTCCAAACTTGACACATGCAACGTGGCATGTACACACTCATTCACACACATAAGCACACAAAATAAATAAACAAAATGTGATTTAAAAAATTTATATAAACTTCTTTGGGCTGATGATGAGGTGGCTCAGTGGGTAAAAACACTTGTACCAGCATTGAACCTGAGTTCAAATCCCCAGTGTCCACACAAAAAGATGAGCATGACTTTTATATGCTTGTAACCTCAGAGATATGGGGAGCAGAAATAAGAGGATTTCTGGGGCTTGCTGCCTACCAGCCTAACTCTAGGTTCAGCAAAAGCCCTGTCTCCAAGGAATAAAAAGGAGAGTGATAGAAGGAGACATCCCACCTACTCCTCTTGATTCTGATCCCTCAAAGGAACATATCCACACACATGCACACGCAAGATATATACAACATTTATTCATATATACATAAAATAATAATGAAATAGCACTTATACTAAAATTGATACCTTGTAAGAAGTACTCAAAAATAGTAACCCTAAAAATAAATCTGTTTCTAGTTCCATCCATTTGCCTGCAAATTTCATGATATTGTTTTTACTGCTGAGTAGTACTCCATTGTGTATATGTGCCACATTTTCCTTGTCCATTCTTTGGTTGAGAGGCATCTAGGTTGTTTCCAGGTTCTGGGTATTACAAATAATGCTACTGTGAACATAGTTGAGCATGTGTCCTTGTGGTATGATTGAGTATTCCTTGGGCATATGCCCAAGAGTGGTATAGTGGGGGGTGGGAAGAGGAAGGAGGGGGGATCTGTGGTTGGTATGTAAAATGAATAGAAAATTTCTTAATAATAAAAATTTTTTAAAAGAAAAATAAATAAATCTGATCACACCTTATTTATATTTAGCTAAATAAGAAAGCCAAATCTTAATTTCACTTGATTTCAAGAATTTCTTTAGTTTTTAATTTTACGAATACCAATAAATGTGAGAATCCCACTTTCTTAGGAGCACAATAAATGGTGTAAAGATTTGTCACGATGAACTTGTCTGTAAACCTGAAGCACCATACGTGTCAGAACAAAACACACTTCCCTTGTGAAGTAAATTTCATTGGAAATACTTTCTATGTCTCATTTGTTTGTTTGGGTTTATCCAGAGTTCTATCTACAGTAGCAGGTGTGAGTCTGCTGCAAAAGAAGTTGAAATGAAGCATTACCAAGAATCTTAATGGGAAGCCCAAGTGTCAACAACACTATGGGATCTATATCTCAAAAACAAATTAACACGGCACACTGCCAGGACATACAGACAGAGATCAATGAAAAGATGTTCTCACAAACAGAATATTGAAAGGCAAGCAATTCTACACTCGAGCCCTCAGCACCTTTCCAGTGCAAAGCATGTTTCAGTCCAGCAAAGGCTGTGGGTCTTCCTCCCTTCATTCTATCCATCTTTCCTTTCTTCCTCTCTTCCTTTCCTCCCTTTCTTCCCGCAGTCCCCTTCCTTCTCTCCCCTCTCTGCCTTCTCCCTTTTCTTTCTGTCCCTTAACATGGGACATCATTCAGGTATCACAAGAATGTTCCAAAAACTCACCGATGGATGCCACAATGGGAAAGGAATTGCCTATAGCATATCCATCCCAATAATAGAGTAAAACACTCTCTCTGATACAGTGTGTGTGTGTGTGTGTGTGTGTGTGTGTGTGTGTGTGTGTGCATGTCTGCATGAGTGTGCACGTATGCACTAGAGTCTCAAGCTGTATGGGGGAGGAAATGTTTGAAGACTTAAGTGCTATAGTATTTGTAATATATATACAAAGATATATATCTATAGCATAGATATGGAGATAGATATACAGGCAGAAAGATGATTGGGTTCTGGTAGTTACTACTATTCCAACTGCATAGACATGTCACGTGTTACAGATCCAGGGTACACTGGTGGAGCTCAGGGACATGAAAGGGTGGAAGATCATGTTTCATGTACTGTTTATTTTTCTTTAAATCCTCATTATGCTACAAAAGGGATTAATTTCTGTCTCAAATCTGTTCATTATATGCATTCATATCCTTTTCCTGTCATTTGAAGAAATATTATGTAATTTAGAAATTTCACAGGGATACTATTTTTTTTTCAGCACAACAGATCTCTGCACCCCACTCACACTTTGTTGCTGAAGGAAGGTCTCCCTCACAGCAATTCCTAGATATCTGCAGATGCAGCCACTGAGCACAAGGAAATCTGGAAACCTAGAAGAGTCTCAGGGAATGAATAGGTGTAGTGGTAGGGACAATTATTCTGACAGTGAAAGACATGTCTCTGGCCTGGCTTATTGGTCTGTTTTAGTAGTTTGAAAAAAACATCGGTGTTCTTGTGAAATGATTTTTTAAACCACATCCAATTAGCTAGAAATGGGAGGGGAAAGAAAAAACTCCATTGGATAAATTGATAAGTCACACTTTTCTAAAAATCCAAATTGCCTTTTGATTGGTTTCCTGGTAATTGCTTCTGGATAATCAGCAGCTTTCAGCACATTTTTTTTTTCTCTTGTCAAACACAAAACAAAACTACAGAATGAAAGCAACCATTACAAGCAGTTTCAGGTTTTTTTTTTCAAAGCCAGTTATAATTAAAGGGTTTGCGGTTGCCATTATTTCGCTCGGGTTATTACCAACATGATCAATTTTGCAGGTCTTCACAGATGCCCCCACCCTCTTCATCAGAATAAATAATCACATGTGGTACTTACAAGTGACATGTCCTCAGGGGGAAGAAAAGTTCATGAATCAAATGAAACTAAGTCTACATTGTACCCAGCATGAACACTGTCCCTGTTCTCATCAAAAATTTCCTTGAACACATCTGTCCTTGGGGCATTGTCCTATTTTTTTTTATCCACTCTATAATCAGCCAACATCAAAATTTGCCTTAATTACAGAAGATAATTATAGAAATCATTTTTCTGGTTCCACACAACCTTCACATTTTCTAACCTATGAGCTTTCTCATTTTAAAAAATCCCTTGGCGTTGCTTTAGTCATTGAATAGAGCGTGCTGGAGCTAATCTCTCACCATAGAAAGATGAGTCATCTTCTGTACGTTATCAAGGCACTAACTCGGATGCATTGCTGCCATCCTAGAGGAGATCTATAAATGTTAAATATGAGTTTTGTTTTTCCAAGGAATGTAATAAGCATGAGCGAGGAAGAGACATTCTTAGCTAATGGTTGAAACCCCTGGCAGGATGTCAGACATGAAGGGATGGTGTCCCCAACTCCTGAGTTAAGTTCTACACTTTACGATGATGATGAGTTTGAAGTGATAATGGCAGATGAGAAAAGGATTTGTGATTACCAGGATAAAGTGCTAATCTGCACCTCAGAACCTGCTGCATCTACCCCTAACATTTACTCTAAAATGCTTTCAGCTTTTAAGTCCTCCCTCCAAAATTAGTAGGGGGTTAAAGTAGAACCCATTGGGAGGTTACATTTATTTAATATTCAGCCCTTTCTTGGATGAAATATTGCAGTCTATCCTCATAGGTATTTGTCAAACCATTAGAGTAATGGTTCATAGCTATTAAATGAAATTGCAGCTCTGTTTGTAAGTTCCATTTACACAGGATAAGCAAAGTGCCTTCATTTAGATTTAAAATACCTGAAATCTTAGAGCAGCACATGAAGATTATGTAGACTGTTAACTAATTCATGACCATGATGTGAGTGGATCACACACAAACCTGCATCAATTGTCTGTGCTCTGCAAAACCAGCCAGTACCAAGTCACGTTGTGCCATCTGTTTCTGGAGGGTTGAACAACCTGATACAATTGGTCTGTGTATGCATGAGCGTGTGTGTGTGTGTGTGTGTGTGTGTGTGTGTGTGTTAATAGCTTTGCCTTTTTTTAGAATCAAATGAAAAGGTGATTTTAATCATTGTTTCTAGTACAGGAATTTTTGATACAGTTCCTTCTGTTAATAAATGGAAAAATCACACCCAGAGTAAACACAAAGCTTTCCTCTGGAACTTTCCATGTGCCTTTCCTCACTGCATTTCGCTTCCTGGGCAATTTGTGAAGACACTGCTGAGTACAAAGGCGCAGAGGTAAATTAAGTCTTTAGAACTTCGCCCTTCCTGCTAGGTGGTGAGTCTGGCTGCTTCTAATAAAAGAGACACTCTTGTATTCAAATGACTAATTACAAAAGCTCACATTTTCAGTCATAAGGGAGCCCCCAGTTGCTGTCTCTCCCTCCAGAGAATGAGTTAATGCATACCAATTGCCACTATTTTTACTCATTAATTTGAGTGAATTCTTACTGGACAGCCCCTACTACTGACTCTTTGAGGCATACATATGTACATACACGCATATACACAGGCTTTATGCTTAAAGATAGTGTGCTTTCATGTGGCATAAGATGCCTTGGCTGGAGACCCTGATCCCAATAGACCTTCATGTGAACTAGGCAGGTGCCCTCTCCAAGTATGTGTGTACCATTTGTACATAGCTTAGCAACCAGGCAGTAACTGGATTCCAGGTATCTCTGTCCCTTAGTTACTTCTCTTGGGTGGAGTTCAGTCCACAGTAATTCAAAATATCTCTAATCCATCCTGATGGATGTGCAAATGTACTATTCAGATCTTCTTCTGTGGGAAATATAATTGACTGACAGCTTCAGCAATGTCCCTTTGAATCCACATTAAAATCATACCTCCTGCTGGCCCAGCACTCAGGAGAGCTGGCCCTGACCTTTTTCTGAGGAGGGTAACCCCAGTGGAGACTGGAACACACTAACTCAGCTACAACTCAGGCCCACAACCAGGGCTTTGAGTTGGCCCACTCCAACATCTACCCCATCTATGACCTACTAGAGTGTGTGAACGCACGATAGCCACAGGATCTCCATGACTCAGGGCAACAGCAGGATTTCTGAGAGAAATTTCAGTGAAAGCAACAGTATTGATGGAGTACCAGAAGCCAGAGGCCTTGAACCAGACCAACAACTTGTTGCAATGAATATTTGCAAGTAAAGTTGTTTGGGCAAAAGGGTCTACTGCGTGACACATAGCAGCTCCCAAGGATGCTACAACAAATGAATACGTGATGGAGAGGCAGAAAAGACGGAAAAGCAAAGTGTTTTTTTTTTTCCTTTTATTGGGGAAGGAGGCTTCAAGAGTGGAAGGTGAACATAGAAGGACTGGGACATGAGTGAGATTGGGGTGCATGAATTTCCAAAGAATCAATTAAAAGGTATATGAAAAAGATGAAAAAAAATCACATCTCCCCTAGATGCTAGTAAGTATATCAGGGTCCTAGTCCACACTCATTGCAGTGGAATGAAATCAGGTTCCAAAGTACAACTATGTCTTACATGTCTTGAAGATGTCTGTAGCCTAGACAAAAACAGTTGGAGCAGTATGCAGAGTGTAAGAGTCATCTTGCACAAGCCTTCCTCCTCCTCCCCTCTCAGCTACCAGAACATTCTGGAGGGGAATCGGCTCTTGTAGTCTCCATTTACTTTCTTCCTTTGTCCTTTACAAACATCTCCCCTGCTTAATCTTGTGCACATCTAATTCTGCCCTCAGGTTTCCTTCTTGAAAGATTAAATACCAGAAACAAAATTTCAGTCTTTCCTTTACTGGACATCAAACTAAATGTTACACCTTGGTTTCTCATGCCCCCACCGGCAACACTGTTTTCACAGATGAGGCTAATGAAGGCTTTGAAAGGATGAATCACACTGCACCATTGCAGGAGACGGGTGAAGCAGAGCTGGGGGTTCACCCCCATTCTTTTCCAGCTGCTCTTCTGAGTTCCTCTGCGATCCTGGCTTTGTTCTGTTCTCAACCTTGGTGGGACTGGTTGAAAAACCATCTGCTGAGGGAAAATTTGTTCTTCAAATGCTCCCTTTTACTTCAGAAAAATCACCTAAATGTTCTACTTAATAACCTCAGCATGATAGGCTATTTATTAGTAGTAGTAACTATTAACGCAAATTCAAATGTACAATGGCAGAAGCGAAATGTTTTCTTTGATGGAAATTATCAGTCTGGTACAGAAGACAAGATATTTAAGAGAAGTCTGTCTGCACAGCCTACCATGCACACTATCCCTCCAAGAATCTCAGCTGCTGGCAAAGGCCTGAAGGTTGCCTAGCCGAAGGCTGGCTTACTCCCCATCATAAAATATAAAAATGACGTGAAAAGCTGGATCAGCTTCTGATGTGGACCTTTGTGAGTTCTTGGGAAGCCTAACACAGCCATGGACTTGAAGAAGAGCTGTATTCTGGGAGTTCTTGGACTATAGCAGGTTCCTAGAAGACTTTTTTCTCTGGAAGCAGATGAGGACACAGGAGCTGTGGGTAAAGCTGTGTGGAGGACATCCCAGTCACAATTATAATCCCCATCTTGTGAAATCATGTTTGCCAAACACTGAATTGAGAACTTTGCTTGCCTTAGCATGCAATAACACTCTCGGAAACCCTCTCAATACTATCACAAGGCTTGGATTCTTATTGTCCTCACAATGTCAAACATGAATGAAACTGAGGCTTAGACATTTTAAACAACATTTTCAAGGTCATATAACCAGTAGGGCATAAAATAAAACTCAGAACAAGGACTTCCTGTTGCCAGGGCTCAAGGTTACTCACTAGGAAATATTTCAGCCAGATTCAAATTGTCAAGCATTCACCTCTGCTGAAGCAACGGATTTCTAACAATCTGTTCTCAAGGATACCATGTGGTATTTTAATAACATCGAGCAAAATGAGTACAGGATCAGATAAAATAGAGTCTTCCCAAATGATTTCTCTTATGCCCAGCAAGCTCTCCCAGTACTTAAAGGAGCAACAACAACAAAAATGTATTTTAATGCAAAGTTTTGATACAGCTTGTGATGGTTTGAATAAGAATGCCCCCCCCCCAGGCTCTTATGTTCAAATACTTGGTCTCCATTTGGTGGAGCTACTAAGGAAGAATCAGGAGATGTAAGCTTGTTGGAGGAGGCGCAGTCCTGGAGGCAAGCTTTGAGGGATCATTCCCCGTGTTCTCTCTGCCTCTGCTTACTGCTGGAGATGTGACCTCTCACTGGCTCCTGCAGTCATCCCTTTCTTCTTGCATCGTGGATTCCAAACCTCTGAAACCATATGCTCAATTAAATACCTTCGTTTTTTAAGTTGCCTCAGATGTGGTGTTTTATCACAGCAATAGAAACCATAACTAATACACAGCATAATTAAGTCAGCTTTCCTGGTCCATCTTGGGCTCTTCATGTTTAATATGCTTTGGAGTCATTTGGAGGGATTATGGAAGTGCAAGCAGGCTGCTGGCTCCCTGGTCTAGATTTTTATTTGCTAAATCAGAGAAGATAAGATTGTAACAAGTTCCTAGGTCAGGCTGAACCTGTTGGACCACAGAAGACTTTTAAAAGCTATTGATGCAGAGGCCTCCTCCATCCTCTCCTTTCACACCTCCATTTTCATGTCACAAAGGTGACAAAGCAGCTCAAGGTCCTGAACTCGTGAGACTGACAAAGTGCCAGTTAATGGAACAAAAGCAGTCAGTTTGGACAACAGGCTGTAGTGGAGCTGAAACTCTTAGTCCGTGGGTTATCAATGCTATCGACTCTAAGAGCATGTGGCAGAGAGAGGGGTGAATACAGTGGTGTTATACAGCAGATCAGCCCGAGGGAGAGTGGCGTTTGCCCTTCTGTTAGGGTTTCTCTGAAAAATTAAAACATGGAGAATAAGAAAGGTGTACCTGTGAAGCAACGGTAACACAGATTTTTCTCTGAATTGAGGAAATAACAACAGCCGGGTCCCCAGCACTCCCCCTCTACACTCTTTAACATCGTCTCTTACAATGTTCTCTGAGCACTGAGTCTCCAGAGTATCTGTCTCTCTTCAATAACTTATTGAGAACCAGATACTGTTCTCAGCTCCATCTTGCACATAGGCTCCTTGTGTCTGTCTTTTCAGCTTCCCAGGTTAGGCAGAAGCATGAAGTCGAGGAAGAGGGTCTGGGTGATGTCTCTGTTTGCCTGGGCAGAACTCCCCACTCTGTGGGTGACTGCTGTATAAGAGATCTTGCTGACGCTGGTGGCATGGGCAACTGTTCTGTAACTGGCAGATGTTGGAAGCTTTCCTTCTTCGTACTTAGCTGGAACACTGAGCATAGGCATCACCTCGCTGGTGGGTTCCTGCTCACGGCCGCTAAGCCTCAGCTTCTACACTTGAAGGGAACACAGCAGCCTCTCTGATTTAAATCTCTTCAGTGTTTGCAAGAAGTTAGGCATGGATACTTTAAAAATAAATGACTTCAGATTCCTACTATTTATCCCCTCTCTGGTCACTGATAAACTGGAACACCCTCTTCCTCTGCTGCCACAGGCTACTTTAATATCCAATCTACAGCAATTTCTTTTGTTTTGATTTGAAATCACATACACCAGGATCCCAGATCCCAGGAGCCATTAATAAAGCTCTCTAAGTAGTGTCTTTGAATCTTTTCTATGTTCTGCTCTAGACTTAAATAGAAAGAAGGGGGCATTTAGACACTGTGTGACACAATCCCACAAATCCAAGTTATCTGCTAGGCTATGAAGAAAGTCCTTCCTTTGCTAAAGTGACAACATTGCTTGTAAGTCATGGTCAGTAAAGGTAGCCTTGAAGTACCTCACCAAGGTGACTGGAATGGGAGTGTGGAACATTGTAGCAGATGGAATCCTTTCAGACAGAAACACAAAATGCTATTCCTGCTTGTATTCCTGGGGGACTGGTACCAGCCTTAAGTACCAGGTATGTCAGTAGACAACAGTTTCTACCCTTACTGTACTTAAATCTAGTAAACCTTTAATGTGTGGCTGTGACGCCACCTTAATAAATAATAGTTTCCTTATGTTATAAAGGCATGGTGGGTATGAAGCAGATAATAAAACAAATAGCTGACGAAACACATATGCCCACCCCTCTGTCCTTACAAAAACCTCAACAAAGTCAGAGAAGAAATATGAAAACACATTTTAAAAGCAGCCCTAGAAAGGCAAGGGATATGTGAGTTAGAGAAAATGAAAATACCAGCAAACAAGGATGGCGAGGTATTTGTACTTAAAAGAAAGAGAGAGAGAGAGAGAGAGAGAGAGAGAGACAGAGACAGAGACAGAGACAGAGAGAGAGACAGAGACAGACAGAGACAGAGACAGAGAGACAGAGAGGAAGGAAGGAAGGAAGGAAGGAAGGAAGGAAGGAAGGAAGGAAGGAAGGAAGGAAGGAAGGAAGGAAGAAACAAAGAAACAAAGACAGAAGCCAAGTGGGAACAGATTCACAACAAAAGCTCCATAGAAAGAGAAGGAAGTGGAGAGTTGAGCAGCAAGACTGCACAGGGCAGAACAGTGCTCCTGTCTGCATATGGCTTGACATTGAACTCATGCTAGATCTTAAGGGAAGAAACTTTGCCCCTGGTGGCATGAGGTGGAGTCTTCAGAGGTGATTAGAATGAAATCACTGAGGCGGAGCTTCCATTATTGAAAATTTTATAGGATGAGAGAGAAAGATCACTCTCTCTCTCTCTCTCTCTCTCTCTCTCTCTCTCTCTCTCTCTCACACACACACACACACACACACACACACACGCACGAAAAAAAAGCCATTGTAACGTTCTATGCTGCTTTAGGACTCTGACATTAAGGGGACTGTCATCAGACACATCCTCTAAACTTTGTACCTCCATACACTTAAGCCAAAAGAAACTCTTCTCAAACCTTACCTAGGGCTGGTGAGACGGTTGTGTGGGTAAGAGCACTGGGTGTCAAGCCTGATGACCTGAATTAGTTCACTCCAACACATGTGGTGGAAGGAGAGAACCAATTCCTGCAAGTCGTCATCTGACTTCCGTGGGTGCACTGAGACATGCGTGTGCACAGCCATGCCCACACAATAAATAAATATAAAAAAAAACTTAAATAAAAAACTCTTACATGTTCTGGGTCTGTAGTATGGTGTTATTATCACCCATAAAAGGGCTGATATGAAAAATAATTACATCTTCATCCAGGCAAAGACAAAACCTTCTGTCCTCACCATATCTCCACCTACCCTCAGAACCCATGTAGCTTTCTAAAATGAGGCCTGACACTGAAGACTGTTGGCTGGAAGCAAACAGCTCAGTTGCAGCAATCATAGGCAAGGAACAGGAAGCCCTGTATCCCACGCCCTGTGAACTCACTAGCAGCCCAACTCCTCTTTCTAAACAGACTTTAGGTGAAAGAAGCAATCAAACCTAAAACTATAAAATCATCTATGGTATTCTTATATTCCTTACCTTGGGATAGTCACATGGCGTTTGCCTGTAGTCTTACCTTGCAATAATCACATGGGATTTTTGCGAGTTCACACTCGGTTTGCATTTCCTTGGTAAATAACTTAGGCTCCAACTTCAATACTTGAGTTCAGGCATCATCACTGGGCCTTGAGTATGACTCAGCATCTTGGAGTCTGTCTTCATTCTAGGCTTTAAAGACTATTCTTCACTGATCTCACAAAGGTACTTTGAATGCAATCGCTTTGTGTAGTTTGGACTGGGAACCTCCTGTCAGCTTTCTTTGTTATCTATTATCTTCTAGACTCTAAAAATCTAGAGTCTAGACTTTAGAGAATCTCTCAATTTATCTCTATTCAGACCTATACCTCAGTATGTTTTGACCATTTACTCATGTGTTTAATTTCTCACTGTAAGCTCTAAGACTTTATGAAAGTATTTTCTATTTTTAAAACCATACTTCATCTTTCTGTTTGTGTGTGTGTGTGTGTGTGCATGTGTGTGCATGTGCGTGTGTCCATCCATCATTACCACACTCTTCCAGCACCATTTGTCATTCAGAACCTTCTGGGAACCTGAAACTGTTAACTCCTTCCTCTGGGCTCCCACACCACTCTGTAGCATTCTTGCCTGATAGGATTTCTGATGTTGTATTGTATTTCCTTATATGCATACATTCCCTTTAGAGTCTGGGTTCCTTCTATAGATTAGCTATTTATTGTTGTATTAACAAGATTCAATATAGTATCCAAGTTATTACCCACAACTCCTATAAGGTGAGTGAATGGCTCCCTAGATTTAAGAGGTAAGTAGGTGTGCAGAGGATAGGTTATACACTGTCCACTTGATGGAATTCAAATCACTAGCAAGTAATGAACATAAATTGAAAAAAAGTAAGATGCCTCAAGTCAGTCTGCAGTTCATAAAGAAGTTATTTCAATATTTTAGTCCAAGTAGGAGATTGGTAATATGGTTTCTTGTAGAAATATTTTAAAAATTAATTGGAAGGGAGAAAAAGGCTGAAGGTTAAAGAGGTTAGTGAGGAGTAAATGGCAAAATTGGGTCCCTAAAAAAGATGTGAAGGGAATTCCTTGAGGTTGTTAATAAACTCTAATCATCCCCCAGCCTCCTCCCACAGATCCCCCAGGATACACTCACCTTTCTGCCAGCTTTACTTGGCCTCTTTGCATTGTCTCTGCAGTCTGCCTAGAGGCTGGCAGGGTTTGAAGCATGGCAGCAGCATAGAAAAGAGTCATAAACAGTCCCTCACCAGGAGCCCTTCTTGTTCTCAGACTTCGACGTTTCCCAGGACTGCTCTTGGTTCTCCATCTTGAAGGACATTTATTGGGAACTCCCAATAAACAAAAGTGTTTCTCTCCAGCAGTGCACAAAAAGTACCACATTGGTTTTCTAGAAAAATAATTACCTACCCATTGCTAAGCTGCAGCAATTAGTTCACTGTTTTCTACCTAATTTCTAGATGTTGGCATTTGAAAAATACCTCTGGCTAATGTAGTTATTAAGACTCGTAGGTGTCAATAAATGTCTGTTGAATGAAGGATTCATTAATATATTTTAATGATGTTGAATGATCATAAATTTCAGTTTAAAATATTCTGAAGGATTCACCTATTTATTCCCTGGTATAATTCATAAACAAACTGTCTAACCACTAAGAAGTAATTGCCTCTAGTCATAAACAACCAGTTCAATAGAAAATATATATTTGAATGTTTTAGTACTCCAAAAGCATTTATCTCACTCTATACTCGAGTGAATTAGCAAGATCAGAAGTATGCTTTATAGAGACTCTGAAATGGCTAAAAAAGGATCCTCAGTGACTTCAGGAGCAAAATAATTCAACCACCTTTATCATTTTCCTAAGTTATATTAAAAAATACACATTAGCCTATAAATACTCCTACACCAAAACCTTTCATTTTCAAGCTCTGAGAGCTAGAATTTCTGGCTATTTGGCTATTCTAATTAGTGAAAAATAACAATATCCACACCATCATCAGAGCAGCAATTATCAAATAATAAAATATTGCTAAAAATAAGTTGATCCATTCAGATGTCAGGTTATGACTTCATTGTATCTTCAGCTTGGTCTATTGCTGAAATTACTGAAAAATTCCACTAGATAAACCTCATTATATCTGCACAGAATGATGAATTGTACTTTATTAACTCTTAGTCCACCCAAGTCAGACATTGTCCCCAGCTTGAGTCTGAGCAGCCAACCTAAAGAGGGAGCCAAAAGAGAGCATATCTAGAGGTGTGACAAGTGAAGTCAAAGCAGACTTTTTAAACCTGAAAGTTCAATATTCCATGTTTGTCAGGTGCACGTGATGCTAGAAGATGTAGCAGATATCTAACAACTTCCACAATAAAGTGATATACCACGTGTGTTCAGCAGGCTTCCCAGGGTCACCCTGGTATTGCTAAAGTCAACCCTGGTTGGACCCTGATGCTTCTAAACTTATTTTCTTGGTATTCTCTATCCAGTAGTGTCTTTCTTCTTCCATGATTGGCTTTTATCTTCTTGACTCTTCTCTTACCAGGTGGTAAGCAAATCCCTGCTGAGTGGTAAACAAACCTTCAGGCGAGGCAGGCCAGCTGGGAGTTGAGCTGACACAGTTATAAAAGGTCTAAACTCTTAAAGAGATGAGGAATCTTTAGAGGGAGTGAGAGCAAAGCACGGGAGCTTTTTCTTCAGTTTCACCATTTGTACTCAAGATGGCTGCAAAGAAGTCAATAAGAAAGATAGCTACAGGCAATGGAACGTGGAGGAGAGCTATACAAAGCAATGATCCTCAAAAACTCTTTTCTTTGAAAGCAATAACAAAGCCCCAAATCAAATATTATCTCACGGCACCACCACAGTCTCCAGCATTGTAACAATACTTTACCATATAGCTAGGATACTTTGAAGTCTACAAAATTCTTTGGAATATATTATTTGATTTGATGCTCACAACTTGCCCCTACAACTGTCTTCAATCCCCTCCCCTCCTTTCTCTCCTGTTGAGCTCGTGGTCCCCCAGGCAAACCCTATCCACCACCATCTTTTTGTGCTCACACAATCCAAATTCTTCCCTCTATTGGCCTATCCAAAACTTATTGTGTATTTAAAATCAAACTCAAAATACAATTGTCTCTGAAAAGCCTTCCTTGGTAAACCATCACGAGGAACCTTACCTTCCTCTACAGACTATGGCAGGTTTCAGACAGAATCTAGGTCGTCACTTGATAAAACTCTATGTAGTTTAAAAATCACCCAGAATGTTCCTGTAAAATATTACCACCTTGACTATAAGTCTAATGAAAACAGAAATGAGAATTTAAGTATGTAAATTTGAATAAACTGGACCTGATGGGCTGAATTATGATTGGCTAGAATAATGGTTTGAATCTAAACTGTTCCTTGTAGGCGCGTGTGGTGAATGACTGATCCTTGGCTGGGGTAGCTATTTGGGAACGGGAAGGAAACTTTGGAAACTGGAGCCTAGCAGCAGAAGAGTCACTAGAGGTAAACCTTTGAGGATTGTACCTGGTCCCTGGTGCCTTTTGTTCTTTCTGCTTCTGTCAACCATGACAATGAGTAGTTTTTGCACTATGGTGTTCCATGTCATCATGGACTGAGAATCAGTGAACCCAAAGCTATGAAATGAGACCTCCCAAACTGTGAGCCAAAACATAAAACCATCCCTCTCAATTGTCTTTGTTAGGTAGTTTATCATACCTACAAAAAAACCTAACATGGCCAACTAAAGTTGGTTCCAGGGATCCTTAAGTGGGCAGCTAGGAGCTCTCAGTGCGGGCAGAAGAGAAAATGAAGTTGGCTGTGGGAATCAATGTCTATGAGATGCCAAAATTAGAATGGAGAGACTGTGCATTCCTGGTTCACATCTGTCACTACTTAAAGGTAGAGGTACTGTCTTATTAACAGAATTTACTTCAATGAATTAAATAATAAATAGAAAAAATTAGGAAGGAGACCAACCAGTAATTAAAGAATAGATAGATAATAGATAATTTCAACAATGAATTCCTAGAAGACAGGACCAAATGAGCAGAGGAGAGAAACACTAGAGATAAACCCCTGTGAGAAGACCATGGATACATTCTAAGACCAAGTTTCCAAACAGATGGTTTCCCAAAGGGAGAAGAATGCAGTGATCCAACCGCTGAGTGAAGACAGAGGAAAGTCTAAGGTGGATAGTAAAGGAATCTGTCTCCAGAACTGCTTGTCTTTGTTCATGGTATGAACAGTAGGAGCCAGGAGATCAAATCTGTGTTTTCATTCATTGAAATTCACAGCAGAAGGAACTGCATATAGCAAAGGGCTCATTCATCTGGAGTGTGTGTGTGTGTGTGTGTGTGTGTGTGTGTGTGTGTGAGAGAGAGAGAGAGAGAGAGAGAGAGAGAGAGAGAGAGAGAGAGAGATGGCTATCTCTATTACTCTCTACCTTATTCCCTCGAGATAAGGTGTCTCACTGAACCTGAAGATCATAGTATTTCTGGTAATCGGCCAAATATGCAAGCCTCAATAGTCCTGTGCCCACCTCACTGCACAAGAACTGGCATTACAGAGATGTACAGCCATGCCTGGCTTTTACATGGTTACTGGTATCCAAAATCGGTTCTCTTACTTCCAATCCCCATGAACAGGGGATTTTATTCTCAGTAGTGGCAAACTCTTAATTGATCAAGCCTTCGTACAAACATGCCCTCCCTTTTCCAGGATACTATCTATCACAAAAGCCATTGCTGACACATTGTGAGGGAAACCACACAAGAACATCAACACCAGAATATGAAAATCAATTGCATGTGTCTTAGAGGGTGGCTAACAGAAGTGGTATATAAACTAATAAATCAAGTATATCACGTTTTGATTTTTCAGAAATATTGCATAAACATGCTGCCAGTTATACCCTTGAATAATCAATACAGAACCATTGTTTGTAAAGTTTTAAGACTCGTTGATTTAAAACAAGTAGTTTTTTTATTTTTTTTTATTCATTTTACATACCAACCACAGATCCCCCCTCATCCCTTCTCTCCTCCCCTAGCCCCCGCCTTCCCCGCCTCATCCCCTCCTCCCATGAGGTGGGCAGTGAATTCTCCCATGGGGGTACAGCTAAGCCTAGTACATTCAGTTGAAGCAAGACTAAGCCCCCATCCCCCTTGCATCAAGGGTGAGCAAGGTGTCCGACCATAGGTAATGGGCTCCAAAAAGCCAGCTCATGCACCAGGGATAGAGTCTGATCACACTGCCAGGGGCCCCTCAAACAGACCAAGCTACACAACTGTCTCGCTTATGCAGAGGGTCTAGCCCAGTCCCATGCAGGCTCCACAGCTGTTGGTCTAAAGTTCATGAGTTCCTATGTGCTTGTTCAGTTGTGTCTGTAGACTTCCCTTCATGATCTTTGCCCCCCTTGCTAATATACTCCCTCTTCCCTCTCTTAGACTGGACTCCTGGAGCTTAGCCTATGCTTGGCTGTGGATCTCTGCATCTGCTTCCATCAGTTACTGGATGAAGGCTCTATGATGACAGGGTATTCACCAATATGGTTAACAGGGTAGGTCAGTTCAGGCACCCTCTTCACTATTGCGAGTAGTCTAATCTGGGGTCGTCCTTGTAGATTCCTGGGAATTTCTCTAGCACCAAGTTTCTCCCTTAGCCCGTAATGTCTCCCTTTATCAAGATATCTCTTTCATTGTTCTCCCACTCTGTCCCTGCCCCAACTCAATCATCCTGTTCCCTTATGTTCTCATCTCCCATCCCCTTCCCTCTATTGCCCCCCTATCCTCAGTTTCCTCGTGGAGATCTCCTCTGTAAAACAAGTTTTAAGTCATATATTTTAGGCATATAAATGTGTGTGTAGTATCTACATATGTGTATATGCATGTTCACATATGTGTGGATGCTCCTTGTAAGGGCGTTTATACACATACTTATCAGTGTGTATATGAAACCTCTTACTCTATCTGAGGCAGAGTCTCTCACTTGAACCCAGAGCTTGCTGAATCAGCCAGTCTCTCAGGACAGCTTGACCTGGGAGTCTCCTCTCTCTATCGCTTGAGCTCTGGGATACTGGGACCTCCTCACTTGCCCAGCTGTTGTACAGGTGTTAAGGGTCATTACCCTTGCACAGAAAGTTCCTTACCTACTGAGCCATCTGAGCAGCCCCTGAGTCATGATTATTTTTAAATGTATTTAGGAAGAAATGGAGTTGTACAATCTATTCTTACCTTATAATGTGATGGGAAGTTGCCAACCTTTTCATGCCAGCATCAAGAACTGCATAAACGATTACGAATCACCAAATCATTACAAAGTTCCCAAATCAGGACAATACAACATTCTACAACTTATGTGTCCATATTGACATTCAAAAACAAATTTCCATATCCCATACCCATTAAAGATAAAGTGTAATTGCCCCAACTACATTGAAATTTGAGCAAAATATTCCATTGACATCTCATGTAGCTGAGACGGGTTGGAAAATGCAATCTTTAGTGGGCCCAAAGCAAACCAGAATCTCAAAGGTTAAAAATATTTCACACTCAATTGCTAGTTCACTTCTTGCCCTCTGATAACCAGGAACAAAATTGCTTTTCTGTTGCATAAAGTATCTTTCAAATTCAATTGCTTATCTCCTCATTCATTCAAGAAAGAGAGACCTCAGATTTACAGGAACCAGAGCCCATAATACAAATACAGTATATTAACCATACAGCAGACATCTTCTGAAAAATAACCAAAACACAGTCTATTGATTTTAACCTTCTGTATCAAGGTATTCTCCAGTGGTCTCAACTGGATGCTAGCTATGAGAAATTCCAATTATTTGAATTTCTATATATAGGATAAGCATTTAGTTATCAACACACACCATAAAACATATTTTCATCTGTTATTAAAGCACTATTACTATGTGGAATTGAATGCATTTCTACTGTGAACTCAACTGCCAGCAGAGCCAGCGAGGCAGCATTTTTGTAGGAGATTCCCTTCACAGCCCTGTTTTATGTGCACTGTCCTGTAGCAACCTTTGGATTTGCCTTTGGGTAAATAAAATAAAACCCACTAGAAATAGTTTTGACATCTCTTCGTTCACTCTCCAGCAACTCTTTCTATATGTAATTATTCATTGCTCTGGTTCTCATTAACTGATCAGATGTTACGGGTCGTTTCTCTACAGTAACCCCTGAGCCCTGTCCCTGCCTGTGAGCACACACATACACTCCAGTCCAGGGTGATCGCTTACAGAATCCTGAGCTCACTTAATTTTAGTAAAATATCAAACAGTGAGACTGAGATGTACCTGACTTCTTATCGCACTGATTCCAATTTTGATTAAAGCAAGTTTGCAGACTAGGAAATGGAGCCAAATGAAATGTATTGCCACGATGGCCTGGCTGTTAGTGATACCAGCATTTGCCGCCATCTCCTAAAGTGCGCCGCTGCTCTTCATGGTTCACAGATTAGCAGAATTGGAGCAGGACAGAGAAGAGAGATGGCCAAGAAAGCCAGAAGGAGAAAGAGGGACTGGTTTTATCAAGAATAAAAAAAAAATCTAATTCAGTATACACTTCCTTCAACAACTGAGCAGCTGATTTCCAAGAGTCAGTGGGTTTCTCTTGTACTTCTGAACAACTTGAGAGTTGGGGGAGATGGGAGTGTGTGAGAAGTTTGGGAGCGAAGAGAGAGAAAGAGAAAGCGCTGTGATTATATTTTAATTTCAAAAAATATAAACATTAAAAACAAAAAAGTAAAGCAAATTCAGATATATACCATGTGACTTTCGATTTAATATAAAATTTTACAATGCTCTCCTAAATTTTTTCTGTTGACAACAGTAGAAGCATTTAAAAAGTAAGAACATCAGAAAGTCAGGCACAATCCCAGAAACTACCATAATAAACAATATGTGCGTATTTGTGCAAAGTTCCATTCATATATTATTGCATGGCTGAAATAAAGCTATTCATGTCATTCTATAGTCTACATTATTAAATAGTGTTGATTATTAGCATTCCCTCATGATCTATCTAATTTTTAGCAGTGATATAATTCATGCATAAATGCATTGTAATTTTTCTGAGCATTTTGGTTTAGTTTAGTGTAAGTATAAATGTGATAAACGACTTTGCACACACATTTTGGGGTTGTACTTGTAATTGTTACCTCTGAAGGAATTTCTGTATTCATATTTTTAAGATTTATTTTTAATTATGTGTATGTGTGTCTGGGTCTATGTGTAGGTTCATGTACTTGTGAGTACAGTGCCGAGCGAATCAGAAGAAATAACCAGATTCCCTGGAGCTGGATTTACAGGTAGTTGGTTGTGAGCCACCCAACATTGAGTGGTAGGAACTGAACTCAGGTCCTATGCAAGAGCAGAGCATATTCTTAACTGCTGGGCTACCTTTCCAACCCCTGGACTAAGAATTTTTAACATTAATTTATTCATATGACTATACTCTTTGATTCAATTAGTTCCTGAGGAAGTAATTGAAATAAAAAAATGTGGAAGTTAATGAAGACTGTATTCCCCTTTTTGCTAACGTCCTTGGTATTCTTACTTTACTTGATAATCCTTTATTGAGCTGACATAAAATTCGTAGACATTGAAATGCTCTAGTTTTTGCAGTCACAGCTTGATGAGCTGACAAATGCATGGAGCCACATAGACAGACCCACATCAACTCACAGAAATTCTACTCCAGGAAGATGTGACCACTGCGTCACCTCAGGTTGTTCTAGATTGCTCTGCACAGTGTAGCTTGTCTGCCTTCTTTACCTCACCACCACGGTTGTGGGACTCAGTCATGTCTCAGCACATAGAACAACACTAAATTCACTTTTATTATTGAGTGGTTCTATACAAAACCTAAAATAGGTCTATCCATTCTCCTGCTGATGAAAATGTGGCTTGTTTTCAGCATTTGCTATTGTGAATGAAGTTGCTAGGAAGTTGCTGTCAAGTCATTTGAGATTTACCCATTCATTTTCCTTGGGCAAATTTGAACTGTATAATTTCTGAGTCATAAAAATCACATTTCTCTGTGTAAGGAACCAACAAGCCAAATTCTAAGTGATCTGTGCTGGTCTCCCCTCTCTCTGATAACAAATGAGTTTTAACTGCTCTATGTGCTCTCCAGCCTTGAGGACTTACGTTCCTCTTTATTTTAGCTTATCTAGAGATATGAGTGGGTGTCTAACTACAGCTTAGCGATCCCTGACCATAAATGTGTCAAGGAAGTTTGTTTTAAGCTTATTAAAATGTCTCAGATATCTAAATCTTTGACCAAGAACTTTTTTATTTTTGAGCGGAAGTCATTTTATATAGATTCAGACTTATGTTTAATGTAAACTTATATTTTATCATAATCCGTTATAGTCCATTATTTTCATTCTCTCATTACTCCATCCCTTTTTTTGTTTTGTTTTGTTTTGTTTTGTTTTGGTTTGGTTTGGTTTGGTTTGGTTTGGTTTGGTTTTAGTTTGTTTTTTTGCCCTTACATTTTCCACCATGTGAGAAGGTGACCAAAAGCCTCTCACCAAACACCAACTGCAAGTGCCCCATAATCTTGGGCAGAACTTTGAGAAACAACTGTCTGTTCTTGATAAGTTATCTAGGCCTGATCATCCTGCTACTGAAGTGTGAAATGGCTAAAACACCCACCCAGTACTGTACTCTAGAAATCGTGTAAGGTTAGAGTTCCTACTATTAAAGTCTGAGATTCATCCAGAGTTCATTATTGAGTCCAGCACAAGAGACACAGACACCTGGCTCGTCAGGAGCTCCTGAGCCGGAAGCATCTTTCCCCCCATGGAATTGTTTTAACACCTGCCCTGAAAAATCAATTGTGTATTAGTGTAAGTCTGTTTTGGATGTCTCTATTCTGTTCCATTGATTAACCAGGAGCAGTGTAAGGCAGCAGTTACCGATTCCAGAGTCTACAATAACTGTTTCTCTTCTGCCTCCTGAATCTCTGCACCAACACTGACATTCCCATGTCCTGACCCCACCCAGCTCCCACGGAGTCTAACAATCCATTACTATAAAAGCCAGAAGCAAACTATTCACTGAAGTTACTGCTGTAATGGCATGCCTGGGCCAGCTGCACTATTCAGCTCCAAAATTCTCTGTTAGAGTTTCCCTCTCAGGACACTTCTGCCAACACCTGGACACTATGAAACACAGATTTATCTGCCAGGGGTCTGTTGGAAAATGGTGGCTCTGGGGAAGGAAGATACAAAGGAATGGAGAAAAGTCTCTGGTCCAGTTTTAAGAGAAGTCTCAGCCCATTCCCACTCTCTGGATGACTCTTGTAAACAGAGGCGGAGTTTTTCTGTCCCAACCACCCAGTCCCAAATAAATACACAAAAGCTCATTATTAATTACAAAATTCTTGGCCAATAGCTCAGGCTTGTTATTACATAACTCTTACATTTAAATTAACCCATATTTCTATTTATTCTTTGCCACATGGCAGTACTTTATTAGCATGGCACATTCATCTCCTGCTCCCTCTGTGTCTGGCTAGTGACACCTCATTCTGCTCTTCTTCCCATCATCCTTAGTTTGGCTGCCCCACCTATACTTCCTGACTGGCTACTGGACAATCAGTGTTTTATTAAACCAATTCCAGTGACAAATCTTTACAGTGCACAAGAGGATTATTCCACAGCATTTCCCCCTTTTTGTCTAATTAAAACAGGAAGGTTTTAACTTTAACATAGTAAGATTGTATACAACAAAAACAGTTATTAAGTAAGAACTACAGTAACACTATCTAATCCATTTACATTTGGCAAAATTAGAGAAAATGCTTAATTATCTATCTTATCTCAGTGAGTCTAAAGTTTTATATCTAATTTACTTTTAATTATAACTAAGGCAAACTATAATTATAGCTATTTAGTCTCCAACTCTATCAAAGACCCCAGAAGGATATAAAATTACCTCAGTAAACAGGAAGTGCAGAGCGAATAACTTCCAAAATTAAGCAATAACAGAAACAGCTGAATGCCTGGACAGTCACCCAAGGTTCCTCTGAAATGATGGCACATCCATCTTCAGCCTACAGGCCTAAAATATCTGACAGACTTTTCTGTGAAGCAGGATTTTTGAAGGACTGTCCTACCTTGTCTTGGAAAAATTTGGTAGTCACTTTCTTCAATGTCCTACTTATCCAATTTGGACAGTATACTGTCAGCAGTCAAGGCAAGGGCAGTTTCTTGCCCATTGGATAATTTTTGCCACAAAGAAAGTAAACTCCATATGGAGTTTCTTCAATACCTATCATCTTCTCTGAAGTAGACTGATGCTGCCAAGAGCAGGCATGTCTCCCTGTCGTGAAAAGCCTTAGGTTATTAAACATATTAAATGCCATATTCTGTAGGTCATTGACGTGTTTGAAGATTATCTATCTATCTGAAATATATTTTTGTATACCTAGAAAACCTGACTAGCATAACTATGAGTTTGACTATTATAGATGACTATTAATCTGGATTTCTTGATTATACATTACACTTTTAATTGAGCTGTATAAACATAATACCTTAAACAAGAGTAGAAATATACATACAGTATAACAAAATTAACTTTAAATTTGTATCAATAAACTAAAATCCATAACAATGTGAAATATTTTGAGATTAACTGTGGCTTTTTGGATTAAAGCAGATTCAATAATCTACCCGTTTCCCCCATCATTTCTATGTCAGACTCTGAAGCTAGGAATTCACTTGAGGTTTTTGTGGTATTGCGGCAACAACAGTGGAACACTGAAGCTCAACATCAGCAGTTCTTAGATGATTATGGCACTGGGAAGGCACTGAGGCCTAAGATGAAGCAACTCACATCTCATACACAATAACTCTCCCCAATGAAAGCGCTGACTTCCATTTCTACAGAATTGAAGAAAATACATGTAAAACTTACTATCAACTTTTTGGATATATGTCGGTATGCCATGGCCCCTTGCCAATTAAAAGACACAGAAGGTGATACAGGGAAGGGTGGTTTAAGCCTCTAACTGAGAGTAGTACAGCCAAAGACAAGACCAGAGAAAGGAGCAGTTCATTTGGGATGTTTTTTGTTTTTGTTTTTCTTTTCTTTTCTTTTTTTTGGTTTTGTTTTTTGTTTTGTTTTTTCTGGATGGACTTTTAG
>CABHPH010157309.1:65130-83428 GCA_902168325.1 Peromyscus nudipes | reverse complement strand
TTTTTTTTTTTTTTATAAAAAAAAACTTCCTAATGCTGTGACCCTGTAATATAGTTCTTCATGTTATGGTAACCCCCAAGCATAAAATTATTTTCTTTGCTACTTCCTAAGTGTAATTTTGCTACTGTTATGAATCTTAATGTTAATATCTGTGTTTTCTGATGGTTTTAGGATACCCCTGTGCAAGGGTTGTTCAACTCTTAGAGGGGTTGCACCCCTCAGGTTGAGAACCACTGCTTTAAGGAATTTATTCATTTCCTCAAATTATTTGTGTTTTCCTGAATTTCTTTAAAATATTTATTCATTTCCTCTTTAAGAATCTCTATTATCTTCACATAGTTGGTTTTAAGGTCTTTTTCTTGTGCTTCAGCTATGTTGGAATATTCAGTGCTTACTGTAGCGGGATAGTGGGGCTCTAATGAAGACATATTACCCTGGCTGTTATTGATTGTGTTTTTTTTTTTTTTTTACGCTTGCATCTAGGGATGTGGGTTTGTGATGATTATAGGTCTAGGTGCTGATTTCTAAGTTTGTCTTTATTGGGTGGGTGTTTTGTTCCTTGGTTTCTGTTTCCCTTTTGGATTTTCAGAGAGTGTGAAAGCTGTGTGTTGCTTGTTTTACTGGCCTGCTCAGCTGGTGTGTTCACAGGGAATGTCTGTTCCTGTTGGAGGATGGGATACTGGGATGAGTTGGAGGAAGGGAGGCTTGGGGAGAAAGTATTTGTGATCCATTGGGGTGGGGTCAGAGAGGAAAGGGAGATTGTAGCAGGTTTCCTGCTACAGAGCTTGGGGTGGGACTGAGGTATTTAATCTCAGGAGTGGTAAGAGAGGTGTGGATCTGCCTTCAGCCTATGTGTTGCCTTGGGTTGAGTAGCCCTTGAGTTAGCAGGGCATGCCTGCTGAAGTTGGGCGCTGGGACAAAGCAATGAGTGGTGGGAGAAAGGTTAGAAAGGAAAGATCTGTGAGTTCAACACAAGGTGGAAAAAGGGGGGCAGGGAAGGCTGCAGCCAATGTTCTATTGCAGTGCTTCGGATGAGACTGGGGCATTGGATTTGGGGGGAGGAGGGTAAGGGTCTTCAGTTAGCTTACCTGTGTCCCTGTTCTGTTTAGACGGTGTGTTCTCAGTGAGTGCCTGTTGGTGTTGGACATTGGTATAATGGGATGTTGGGGGAAGGAAGGTTAGGGGAGAAGATCCTTGTGATCCATTGGGGATGGAGCCAGATAGTAAAGGGAGACCACATTGGGTTTCCTGACACAGAGCTGATGATGAGATTCTTGTTTGTATTCTTGAGAATAGATGATAGGAACTGATCAAGTATGTTGGGGACCCCAAAGCAGCAGATCTGAGAATGTCCTTGTTCTGAGGCCAGAAATATCGGGAGAGAATTTTGATTCCTGTTTTTATTATCTCTTAAATGAGCATATCTGCCTAGTGTTGTTGATTGTTTTACTCTTCTTACTCCTTGCCTCTTTTGGGGGCCTGCCATTCATCTCCCAATTAATCACACATGGAGACTTTTTCTTACTTAGCTTGCCTTGTTCTTGTCAGCTTTTCTTTTTCCTTTTTTTTTTTTTTTAGTTTTTCGAGACAGTGTTTCTCTGTGTAGCTTTTGGAGCCTGTCCTGGAACTCACTTTGTAGACCAGGCTGGCCTCGAGTTCACAGAGATTCACCCGCCCCTGCCTCCTGAGTGCTGGGATTAAAGGTGTGTGCCACCACTGCCCAGCTTGTCAGCTTTTCTTAACTTAAATTACCCATCTACCTTTTGCTTTTGGGTTTTTTCCTTTTCTTATTTCTGTAATCTTACTTTCACTCTTACTCCGTGGCTGGCTGTGTGGCTGTGTGGCTGGCACCTTCTAGTCTCACTCCTTGATCTCTCTTGCTCCTCTTGCTCTCTTTTTCTCCTTCTATTTATTCTCTGTCTGCCAGCCCCATCTGTTCTTTCTCCTGTCCTGCTAGTGACCGTTTAGCTGTTTATTAGACCAGTCAGGTGTTTTAGACAGACAAAATAACGCAGCTTCAGAGTTAAACAAATGAAACATAAATGAATGAACACTGTTGTGGGAATTCATTCTGCCAATGACTTTGGGTGTACAAACCCTAGGGTATGGCTTTCTGTCTGTGTAAGTGACCCCTTTAGAGCAGAAGGAATCGAGTGGTGCACTCTCTCTTGGGTGATGAAGACCAGGTCAGGTGGCATGAAGCAGTATGTGATCGGTCCTTGCTTTCCAAGGACTCTGCAACTGGATTCACCATATCCTGAATTCATGAGTGTATTTTCTCATTTCATATCTTAATAAATCCCTGATATCCCTTAAACAGACTCTTGTGGATTTCACTTACACAACACATCTTTGCATCATTAAAACAAATGTTCCATAGTATAAACAAATGTAACACATCTTAAAACAATAGTCGCCGGGCGGTGGTGGCACACTCCTTTAATCCCAGCACTCGGGAGGCAGAGGCAGGCGAATATCTGCGAGTTCGAGGCCAGCCTGGGCTACCAAGTGAGTTCCAGGAAAGGCGCAAAGCTACACAGAGAAACCCTGTCTCGAAAAACCAAAAAAAAAAAAAAAAACAAAAAAAAAAAAAAAACCAAAACAATAGTCTACAACAGCCTAGAGATGACACATGAGCACATTGACTACAACCAAGGGAAGGTACCTGCATACCCTGTGGTGGGACCAACTGTAGTGAAAGCTCCTCCTCATGCTTCACCCATATTTCTGCTGTGTTCTTTTGAAAGCATCCAGTCTAGCTTCTGGATGGTACCCTATTTTCTGGGATTCTACCAACAATATGAGTTTCTCTCTCTCTTTCTTCCTCCCTCTCTCTCTCTCCCTCCACCTCTCCTTCCACTCCATTTATCCTAAGCTGCCATGTTTGAATCTAGGATAAACTTCTCTTTAAACTCACCCTCGGTGGTCTGTAAATTTTGTATTTGCATCTGTGAGAAAAGGACCCAAATGCCAGGCTGGATGGTGGTATCATACATCTTTAATCCCAGCACCTGAGAGGCAGAGGCAGGCAGATCTCTGAGTTTGTGGCCATCCTGGTCTGTGAGCTAGTTCTACGACAGCCAGGGCTACACAGAGCAACCCTGTCTTGAAAAACCAAACCAACCAACTAACCAACCAACCAAACACCCAAATGCTACTGGTTGGGGCAGCTTTGGTGTCCATGGAGTTTTCTGGGACTCTCACTCCTCAAGAAAGGCTTCATTTGCAACGATACCCTCGTATTCTCACATCACTAATTTGGGCCCTGTCAATAAACTCTCCTCAACTGTAGCTGGATCCTTTCCTAAACTTTCCTATGTGTCCTTAAGGATGTTCTATGTGCAAAGATGTTGAAAATCAGAGATGAGTTCTTGAAAGTGATTAATATAACAATATTTGATTTCTACTTCTACCTCAAATGTATGTTAAGAATAATGTAAAAAATACAAAGCAGTTGCTTTCTTTGTTCTTTAAAAAGCATGACCCTTGTCTCCCATGCTGCTTTGAAACATGTTTATGTCCTTCCTTTGTTCTTTCTCTTCCTTTTCTTGCCATCCTTCCTTCTGTCCACTTGTTTCTTCCTCTCCCATATCCATTTCTTTAGTCTCTTTGCTTTCTTGTTATAGTAAAATTGACATGATATTTTTAAGGTAGAGTAAAATTTCAAGTACTTGTTATTTCTAATACCTTAATAAAATAAGACAAGCCTTATACTAGACACAGGCCTAGTGAGATGCAGAAAATGAAAGATAGAGTTTTAAATATGACACAGTGACAGCACTCAGGAGGTCAAGGAAGCAGGACCATGAACTTGGAGTCAGCCTTGACTATTTAGGAAGACTCTCTCAAAAAGTACAAAAAGCTGCAAACTCCAACAATAGTAGAGACTCCTGACATGCTATTCTACCCTCTAAAAGAAAAAGCTATTGATGGGAAAAGTTTTAGGAGCTTTCATTGGATTTCTTTCCCAAATTATGCCCTGCATTGTTCTTGGGACTTTGGGAGTTTCTTGCAGAGTTTTTCTTGTAGTGGGTAGAAGTCTGTGTTCATGCCTCAAGGGAAAAGTGGTAATGAAAGCACTATTGTCTCTGGAAACACAGACCTACATATTAGGGCTGGATGAGCAACAGTTATCTGTAGAACCCACTTGATGTGACATGAAAGGGGATTATCCTGACCAGATTGTATCTAGTTTCACGTTCAGACATTCTTTTTGACAGAGTCATTTAGTCAGAGGTTTGTTTGGGGGAAGGGTGTGTGTGTGTGTGTGTGTGTGTGTGTGTGTGTGTGTGTGTGTGTGTGTGTGTTCGCACATGTGCAGGTTTTCAAGGTTTCCATCAACTCTATAAGATCTTCATTTAACTTTAAGTTCTTTTTTGAGACAGAGACTCATGTAATCCAGGCTGCCGAGCTCTACGTACGTTTTTAGACAAACAAAAAGGTCTTCATAGTTTTGATAAGCAATGACCTTTCCCTTAGAAATCCAGATCTTAGTTTTCACACCTTGTGTATGTAGTTAAATAGTGTACTTATTCTCAATATCTCCCATTTCTTTTTGTTTATTTTGCTTTTCCCCTGGTGGTATATATTCATTGTACACAATACTAGGTTTCATAAGGCCATTTTCATTTAAGTGTTTAATGTAGTTTAACCACTTATGACATATCTGTGCCCTCCCCTTTGTATCCCCCGCTATTAGCCCTTTTGTTTCAGTTTCCCTTCTGTTCTGATGTCAGATATACATACATGAGAAATCTATTTGGTCTAACTTTTCACTTTATACCTGGAAATCTACATCACAATGTTTTATGTGCTGATATAACACAATAGTTAGAAGAACAGAAAAGAAAAATATGGATGTTCCATTTATCCAGTGTTGAAATCTGCTCTTCCAGACTTTAAATTTTCAAGCAAGCATAATGATCCCTGCTTCAAATTTTATCATCTAAATCTTGTTTGGATAATGTATACCTGTAGTCCAGGAGTTACAGTTTCAAATATGTACATATGGCAGGCATCTAGTTAAAACGAGTGAACCATGTCAGATAAAGACACGTAGGAATAGGATGGACATGGGTCTACCCAGCCTATATTAAAAGGATTCATCCTGTCCTGTCTGAGGAGACTATGATGCCTATGTTGTGGAATGTAAGCAAAGGCTTGCCAACTGGCTTTATTTAGAAAAAAGCTGTAAATTGTAGCATTTCCCAGTTTCATTGTATAAACATGGCCATATAGTTAACTTCAAGCCTCTACTTTCAGTCAGTTTTTGCTAAGAACGGTAAGAAGAGATAGCCATTGCTACTGGGAGCAAATGCCAGCCTACTCTAGCATGCTAGCCCAGCATAGCAAAAAAGCTTGTGAAATACTGCTTAGCCCAAACCCCAAAAAAAAAAAACCCTGACAAACTAGGTAATGCTTATGAACCATCAGTTTTCAGCCTTCCGGAGTTAAATGGTAATGTCTGTCTTAGAAATCTAATTAGAAATATGTTTTGCTATTTCATATTGAACTTTAGATGTCTAATCAGTGGATTAAGTATGACTCCCCCTCGAAATTATAGTGTTTTAGTAGTGTACATACAAATTTTCAAAAAGGTAAAAATCAAAGATCCACAGACTATTCTTTGACTAATAAAAATCAATGCATTTGTAGTTTCCAAAGCTGACTACCTGGTTTGGCATCTGTTTCTGCTAGATGTATTGTATCAGAGAAGAATGTAAAACACAACCCTGGTTCACTGACATCACTTGTAGTCTGTGAGCAGGCAATTTAGCTTGTATTTATTTGGGTAATTTATCTTTAAATGACAAACTTTCATGACTCTCTTTGAGTATTTTCAAAGCATTCTTTATAATGCTATTCTAAAGCCATACTTATAGGCAGAGAGGAGGTAAGGGATACTTTGTGAATTTAGGGGTCAGAACTTTGTGTTCAGGAAGGTGAAGTAGAGGAGCTGATCTGAGAAAGGGATTTAGGATCCTTGACTCAGGGTTTAAATTTCTTTCCACCAAACTGTCTAGGATATCAGAAAGATACAAAGATGGTGTGCTTTTCCTAACTGTCACAGCCGTCAACTGTGGTTAAGATGTAAGTCGAGGATATGGCTGAGAGAATGATTGTCTGATGAATATGAGGATTGACACAACAAAGCAGAGATGTTCCTTAGAGTTTTAAAAAATCACATTACAGTCTTCTAAATATGAAAACATACTTGTGGGTATGTGAGAATGCACATCATATTCAAATGTGCTGAGGTAGGGACATAGGAGACTATGGATATAGGATATGGAGTATCATCAAAGGCTGACTATGTTGGTGTACCTTTGAGGTCTCTTAGAGGCGATGGGGAAAAGTTCAAACATGCCCACAATTGCAACTTAGATCTTGAAAGTTTCATGGTTTGCGTCATGTGATCTGTTGTTGATGAATTCTAACTGTGATTTCTGATGTCAGATTTTTCTCTGTGAAGTGTGTGTTTATGGTCAGTCAGTATATATAATATATAAAATAGCCTCATCATTTCTGTTCCTGTGAAGAACTTCACTGATTTATAAAGATGACCATATATAGCAATTACATTTGTTAAAGGCATTGTGTATGTTTGGGTAAGGGAGTTGTGAAAAGAGTGTACTTGTCATGAAAACTTAACTTGGGGATAAGCATCTGTTTCTGATCAGATTGCTACGTATAACCTTCCCATGTCATAATATCATAGAGTATTTTGTGTATATCTTTTCACAGTACAATAATAATCCATCCCCTTTGACCACTATAGCCTGGCACTTACCACAATACCTAAACAAAGTAGCCATCCAATAAGCATTTGCTGAAGGGCAGTAAGAAGCAAGATTTTAAAATATTCAAGGAAAGCAGAATTAGAATATAAAACACATTTTTTCTCTCTTGCATGTGAGTTTTTTCTTATCTATTTGTTTTTACTAATTAAGACAAATCTTGGCATTATATACCTGCACTCCTTGAATGGAATTTTGTTTGAGGTGTAATGATCTAACACATATATGATATGCTGAATCATATCATCACTGACATCATGATTTCCTGTTCCACACCTGGTGCTGTACTTTCCCTCAAAACCCCTATGAGATCACTTTAAGGAATCGTTGCTAAGGAACATAGTGATGAGTTGTAGTCAAGCAAGTCTTCTCTCGGCTCTGGGAGCAATTTCACAGCTCTCAGAGTAGTGTGAGTGGGCCACACAAGGACTGTGTCAACTACAAGGTGGATCATAAAATTCATCTGCAGATACACAGCCCTAGAGGTAAGCCAGCGACCAGATGTAGACGAGTGTGTAAGTCAAGCACATGTGTTCTTGTGCCGTGGTTTGGTTGGAACATTGTTGTTATATGCAGGATCATTTTACTTAGTCCCATTACTTAAAGGCTCTTAGATAAGCCTGGATGATAAAACCTTTCTTCGTGAACTTGGGAACATGCTCAAATTTTCACTGAAGTGATGGATTCCTTTGGTATAAGGAAGGTTTTGGACTTTAAAGAGTAGCATCATGGATAAACTTTACTTGTCACCATGTTTTTGGTGATTTGGCTCTATAGTCCATTTAACATTCTGTCCCTTTCCTCTTCTCAGTGCCAGACTTGATGTGGTGTTTGTGTTAAGGCTCCTACTTTCTACTCCCTCCAAATCCTTTTCTTCGTCTCCACTCCAGTTCCTTCACTGGCAGTGTCTTCATTTAAAGGCTAACTTCTTTTTGGAGTACAAGATTCTCATTCTTGTCCTTAAACTCACCTGAGTATTTGAGTTACATTCTATACTCTTCCTCCTTTCTCCCTTGGCCTCCAGATACCTTTCTGTTATTTCCCAAACTTTATAACTTGTCCTCTTTCTTTGTTCCCTCTTTGGTCATCTCTAGTGACTTGCCCTTGGACTCATGTTCCCTCCACTTTCCCAGTTGGGCCATCATTGTCCCCATTCATCTGTCAATTTTCTATTTCCAGATAACAAATTTCCAAAAAGTTTGCATAAATATATCTAAAATAACACACATTTATTATCTCATAGTGTCTAAGAGAGAGGAGTCCAGAAATACCTTAGCTCTATCCTATACCTAGATCTCAAAGGGGCAGTCCAGGTGTCTGCTGGATTGGGAATGTCACCTGGTATTCAGAGGTCTCCCCCAAGTTCACTCAGGATGTTGCAAAGATCCTGGAGGCTAACTTTTCCAAATCAACAGGAGAATATATTTTAGGAGTTTATCCCGTATTGGACAGGCTCAGTCAAGACAATTTTCCCATCTTCCCTTCCCTCCCCTCAGGTGATTCTCCTACTTAACTCTTCCAAGTACTGACTACAAGTGTGTGTACTTGTGCCCAGTTAATTTCCCTTTCATTGAACTCATTGTAGACTGAGTACTGACTTGATCATAGGAGTTATCACTCACCTCATCATAAGAGAAAATGACATCCTGCCATAGAGGACTTGTAGTATAGGAAACAGAAAACTTCGTCACCATTTTAGAGTTCTTCCTTACATAAACCCCTTGTGAATGCTACCAGATAGCCAACATTAGGTCAGGGGCCTGTCACTTTAAGATGCTAATAACTCTAGGAGACCAGATCCCACATCTCTGTCTCTGGGACAGAGTTGAGTCTTGCTGTGTTTTGGCCTTACAGCCCTTCCCCCTAAGAATTACAAGAGAAATTTATAGGTCTGCCCAGTATCTGAAGTCACGTAGAATAAAGCAGACTAAATCATATGGTATGGTACTTCCTATAAGTCCCTCTCAAAACCTATGCCCTTTGGAGGATTTCTCTGAAAACTTCCTTCTTCCCTTTGGCCCCATTATGTTTTCTGTGGTGGCTATCTCTCATACTTTCCTAATGAAGATCCTCTCTAGATTTTAAAGAAAAGCTTATTTTCTCTTCAAGGCCCATTATGTAGTCTCTGATATGATGCACTGTCCCGTCCCCAAAGTCTCCAGTTCAAGCCCAGTCATGGCCCCCTAGTTATGAGGCTTTTCTCCTAATAAAGTTCATCTCTGAAGGATAACTTCATGTCAGCTCATTTCTTCAACTTCCACCATCTGTCTTCTTAACAGACACAACTTATATAATCTAAGGCTCCGTTAGCTGGATTGTAGCCACCCATAGGTATTGCCATGTGGACATCCTAGTGCACTTTTAAATCAACATAGTCCTCTCATAGTTAGTTGCAAACAACCAGTAAACCCAATGTCTTTCTTCATTAAGAAAGCCATTTCTGCAAGTAAACTCACATTCTGTTTAAAGTTCAAGCTAAAAGCATTCAAGCTGTCTTTGTAACTTCTATTCTCTATACTCTGTTGCCAGGACTGTAATTTCTTCTCCAAAGACAACAAAAACTTTCTGTAGAAAAAAGTAAGGAATCCAGAAGTAATCAAGGAAATGTGGAGGTCAATAGGAATCCGATTTTATTCAACTTCTTAGTTTTTGAGCTGTCTAGTGTTGTCTCATAGAACCCATTAGTCACCCCAATTGAAGACTCATTCCTTCCCAAAGCAGTGCCTCGTAAGCCTGTAGCCACTTCTGACTTCATAGAAGAGTTGCTTTACCTATCTAGGGTTCCTGGTATCATCATCGACTCATTTGTACACTGTGAGTCTTGATTCCTAAAGAGTTCCTTGTTCTCTAAGTCAGGTGTTCTCCTTAGTCTGAGTATGGGGCCTCAGATCATGACATTACTCTTTACTTTAGACTATTGATCTAGTATATAATGAAAGAAAGGGTCTTGTTCTTTGATCCTGGTGAAAAGAAACAAAATATAAATAGAGAAAGAGGTAAATTTCAGCCTATTCTTAGTCCACACATATGCTTTCTTCTGTTTTAGTCTTCTATGGTGATTGTACCCAACTTTCCTCTTTTCTGTTGAGATACTTCTCCACCATGACTCACATCTCAATGGAGAGAAAACTGTTATTCTCAATTATTCACTAGTCAGTCTAACGGTTGCCAGATGCCTACAGTGTGTCCAAGGTGTTGTTCCTGATGCTGGAGAGAGGACTGCAAACACAGCACGAGATCTTTGCTTCCTGATGTTTGTGTTCTGGTGGGCAGAAGTCCAGAAAACAATGTGTCTTATTTGAGAGAATGGGGAAAGCTTCGCTGAAACATAGGCTGAGCTCAATTTGTATAATAGTTTTCCTTCTCCTACTTCTTGCCTAGGATTCTGGCCTTCAACTGTTCTTTTTCTGCTTGCTTAGTTGGGTGAATTTGTGTTTAGTTTGTTTTGTTTTTTCTGTTTTTTTTTTCAACAAAAAATTGCTTTATTCTTCCCGTGTATCACTGTAGTTCCTCTTCTTCCTCCACATGGTGCCACAGCAGTACCCTGGCTTCCCACATTCACCTTCATTCCTTAGGCTCCATTATTTTTGGAATCACACTTTCTGTCTTATGGCCACTGCACCTTAATGTTCACCTGTGATGTTCTAATCATTGAATCCAATGCTTTGCCTCCATTTTTGTTCTCATTCATTTATCCATTTATTCATTCAGCAACACCCATGAGATGTCCATTTTGTGACCTTGCCCATAATATTACTTCCACTTAGAAAGCCCTTTTCTTTGTTTTTGCCAGGCTAAATCCTATCAAAGGGTCAGCTCAAATTCCACTTTTAAATCTCTATTTGACTTGCACTACTTATTTTGAGTTCTGAACCCTCATTTATGGAGCAATGACACTGTCAAGAGTGCTTACTAAATATATGCTAAGTGCATAAAGGAATCAATAAAAATAGCATTTATATTGTTCTCAGTACCTGTAAATACTACATTTTGGGGACTTAATTTATTGAAAACATCAAGTAATGTTTGATTAAGACCTGTAAAGAAATACCATAGAAATAAATAAGCACATGATATCACTAGATGCTACCTTTTCACACTTCTATGTACTCATCAAATATATGTTGCTTTTAATCACCTTCGAGTCCTCTGATTGTCTAGGTCATTGGTTCATGGTAAAAACTATGTCTGAGGTGTTATCATAAACAAGTTTTTGAAATCATACCTTGTTCTGCTATCAGGTCTTACTTCTTGGAATTTGATATCCAGTTCCTTCACATTTGAGATTTATTCAGATGAATTGGTGAAATTATTGTGTTTAATGCAAATCTGCTTTTCTTTTGAGTTTGTATGCAAAATAAACACCAATTTGATTGAAACACTAATGATTTCCTATCATTAGTGCTAACTCAGAGGGATGGGAAATATGAATATTCCTTTTGTCAAACTCAAAGACTGACAAAGAGAAGGACTTGATAATATGGTTTATCTTTTCTAAGTAAATAAAATTGAGATTTAAAAATTATATAACAAGCCTATTGGATTTCAGTATTTATAGACAAAATGTTTGTGGTTGAAATTATTCCTAATTACACTGGAGTAGCAGACAAATCATATTTGTAGAAAGACAGACAACGTTGAGTGAGTACTACACTATTACATCATAAAGAATCAGATTTATATGGGAAGTTTACCTAACTACCTAATTGAAAAGATACTCAAACACTATTTTTTCTTTTTCCAAGTAGGTCCTATTAAACTTGTTTACTAATGAGATCATTCAGAATTTTTAAGAGTTTGGTTCTGTATTAATTTAGTATAGAATCCAGACAAGCTCTTAGACGTGGCTCATCCACTTTCTTCCTAGACATGTGACCTTGGACAGACTATTAAACTTCTTTATGCCTCATTTTCTCCTTTGTAAAATGGAATCATCATAGTACTTCTCTCATAAGGTCACTATGAGGATTAAACTGATAATGTGTATAAACAACTCACATTACAACAGGGCATTACACATGCTTTTATCATTACTAAAACCTCAAACTCAAAATGAGAAAAGTATGGCATGTATAAATAACATTCTTTTTATTCCTTTTTTTTTCTGTTGTTGTGGAATGCTGTGTTGAGTATAATGGCTGGTATCATCTTATTCAGAGCAGCTGTGCTAACTAATAAGAGACTCTCAAGTTTGGACCTGTTAACTTTCCTTCTCTCATAAAAGGAGAGGGCAAAGTGGTCATTAGATTCTTGCCTAAGAGACCAGCTACTTCCTTATGCAGCCACTCTCCCAGCTGTATGTAATTCTGCCTCATCTCTTCATCATTTTAGGAGATGCTTGATTATATAGGAAATAGAAGGCTGCCTTAAGCAGGGGTGGGTGTGGGTGTGGGTGGGTGTGGGTGTGGGTGGGATGATGGGGGACTCTGTGTAGTTATAGGGAAATCATTATCCATGCTGGGTGAGATTTTTGATAATACAGTTATTTTGGAGTCACTACTATTACTGTTAGTAACCTATCACCTGTAAGTCAAGTAAAACTATTGGTTTCCCACAGTGGGATTGGGTGGATTTGTAACTTTGTCTTTGGTGCCTTATTTATTGTGAAGAGATATTTGTTTATTCCCCCCATTTCTTGAAGTGCCTTTCAACATGGGTTGACCAAAATATTTTATCTACTCCTAAATGTTCTTTTTTTCTTTCTGAACCCTAGTTGTTCTGAAAGAATCAGTTTTTACTCACCTGTGAGTGATAGAAGCCAGTCATGGTGATTTATGCCTGTAACCCCAGCTTTCGGGAGTTAGAGGTAGGAGGAATAGGAGTTACATAATAAGCTTACTATCAACTGTTGGTATATGAGATCTTATCTCAAAACCAAGAAACAAAACAAATGAAATAAAAGATGTAAGGGCTAGAATTTGACATGCAAAATAATATTAATAGGATGAAAAATGCTAGGAACTCAAATCTCTTTCTGATAGAAGACAAATTTCTCTTTAAGAGATGTATTCTCTGCCTGGGAGACAAGATTTTTGTTTTTTTTTAATTTTTAATTAAAAGATTTTCTATTCATTTTACATATCAACCACAGATCCCCCCATCCTCCCTCCTCCCACTCCCAGCCTTCCCACCCAACCCAACCCCCGTTCCCACCTCCTTCAAGGCAAGGTCTCCCATGGGGAGTCAGCAGAGCCTGGTACATTCCACTGAGGCAGGTCCAATCCCCTCCTCCCTGCACCAAGGCTGCACAAAGTGTCTCACCATAGGCACTAGGTTCCAAAAAGCCAGCTCATGCACTAGGGACAGGTCCTGGTCCCACTGCCTGGGGCTTTGACATCTGTAGTACAAAGCTAGTATTTGGAGATAGACTATGATAAGTTAAATGGCCCAATAGTTGTGAGAAATTCAATAAAGATTCAATAAAGATTACTCAATTTATTTAATAACAGAATATTTTAAAAGGAATAACTAACAGATGACTCAATATAAAAGGCAGAAATTCTGGGGTCATTTTCAAAACATATAGGTAATTGTATAAAAACACATCAGTCACTGTAACATCATTAGTCATTAAATAAATGCACATCAAAACTAAAAAAAAAGAGATGTATTTTCTACAAGTGTTAACCTTTATACTTCTTTTTCTTTTGTAAATAATATTTTTATTCTTTGAAAATTTCTACAATAAATATTGATCATATACATCTGCCATAATATAATTTAAAAATTTTAATTAAAATAAAATTTCATTTAAGGCCATACGTCTACCCTTCACTGATTGGGAACAGGTGAGGTCCCATCTCTGGACTGGTCAGTCCAGTTCTCTAGTCCCTAGGCCCTGGGGGTACATTCTGTTCCCTTCTCCCCAGCCAGTGCAGCCCCAGAGACCAGGCAGCAGCCTCCTCCTACCCCCACCCCCTCGCCAACCATACCCTGCAGCACCAGTGATCACTGGAGCCATACTTCCCATCTTGGGCCAATTGGGAAGAAGAGTAATCACAGAAGCCAGAGGCCCCACCTGCACCAATTGGAAGAAGAGTGACCTGGAGCTCCACCTGTTCAGATTAAAGGAAGAAATTCGAAGAGGGCAGTGTAAGGACACATTAAACATTAAGAGCAATATGGTACCACCAGAATCTAGTGATCCTACAACAGCAAGACCTCAAAATCCCAAAGCAGATGATCCAGAGAAAATGACCTTAAAAACAACTTTATAAAGATGATAGAAGCCCTAAGAGAGGAGAAGAAAAATCCCCTTAAAGAAATGGAGGAAAAGACAAACAAAAAAATTGGAGGAAATCAAGAAATCTCTTAAAGGAAGTCAATAAACCCAAGAAAAAACAATCAAATGGGTGAAGGAAACAGTTCAAGACTTGAAAATTGAAATAGAAGCAATGAAGAAAACAGGGAATTCAGGAAAAGGAAAATCTGAGTAAATGAACAGAAACTACAGAGGCAAGCATAACCAACAGAATACAAGAAATAGAAGAGAAAATCTCAGGCATTGAAGATATGATAGAGGAAATAGATTCATCAGTTAAAGAAAATGTTAAATCCAGCAAATTTTTAACACAAAGCATCCAGGAAATGTGGGACTCTATGAAAAGACCAAACCTAAGAATAATAGGGATAGAAGAAGAAGAATTCCATCTCTAAGGCACAGAAAATATATTCAACAAAATTATAGAAGAAAACTTTCCCAACCTAAAGAAAGACATGCCTATAAAAGAACAAGAACATCAAATAGACTGGGCCACAAAATAAAGTCCCCTCACCACATAATAGTCAAAATACTAAACATACAGAATAAAGAAAAACTATTAAGAGCAGTAAAGGAAAAAGGTCAAGTAACATATAAAGTCAGACCTATCAGAATTACACCCAACTTCTCAATGGAAACTCTGAAAGCCAGAAGGTCCTGGACAGATGTTCTGCAGACACTAAGAGACCACAAATGCCAGCGCAGACTACTACCCATGGGTGGTTAGTTGGGTTTACAGTACCAGATTTCCTCCAGTTGAGTAGACCTTAATTCTAACTAGAAAGCTTTTGGTTACCACCAAGATATAATTGCCACAAGTGCACATCTAAAGATATCTTGCCATGATCATCATTCTTGTGGTTCATAAGTGTCACAGCTGGGTAGGACTATTGTTTGCTTTTCTCCATAAAGAACTTGTTTATCACATTATAGTAATATGAAAGCTAGTCCTCAGGAAGGAGACTTTGGGTCACTTCCAGCTCAAATCCTCTAAGTCTTAGTCTAGAGTGTGTGACATCTTCAACAATAGGATTTTTACCTTCAACTTCTGAGAGATAACTAAGATCAATAACAATAGTCTACATTATTTGGGGCGTCTCTTGACTCTGACCAAAAACTTGAAATGAAGTTTCTCATGCCTGGTGCTCAGATTTTTGTTAGTTATTCTATGGCTCTTGAGGGTAACAAAATTACCCTCAGTGGTAGAACTTCATTTAAACTACATATATAATATGCAATATACATTACATTTATATATGTAATACAATAAACTATGTATATAAACTACATATAAAATATATAATTTTAGGTAAATAGAAAAAGATAATTCTCTGTGTCTTTTAAAGAATCCTTACTGCTATTTTCCACTCCTCATTCTGTCTTATACTCCTTCTCACTTCCACAATTAAAGCTCCAACTCCATTTTCTGAATTTCCCCTTTCATATCACCTGTATCCTGCTCTTCCACTCTCTAGAGCCCTCCCCACCATCCCTTTATACTTTTCTGGTTTCTCTGATTCCTAGAGGTTATATACTCAGATCTGAAGATTTGGAGCTAGGAACCACAGATGAGAAAGAATATGTGGCATTTGCTTTTCACTTCTGGGTCACCTCACTCCATAAAATATTTTCTTAGTTCTATCCACTGACACACAAATTTCATGCTTTCATTTTTCTTTACAGCTGAACAGAATTCCATTGTGTATATGTTCCACATTTTCATTATCCATTTGTCAGTTGAAGGATATTTAGGCTGTTTCCATTTCCTACCTATTGTGAACAGAGCTGCAAGCAACATGGGTGAGCAAGTATCATCAAGGAGCAGGAAGTCAAGTCCTTTGAGTATACGCCAAAGAGTTGTATAGTTTTGTCATATGGTAGATTTATTTTCAGCTTTTTGAGAATTCTCCATACTGATTTCCAAAGTGACTGTTACCCACTTATCATTCTATTAATGGTGCATGATGATTCCCCTGTTCTCATATCCCTTCCTGCATTTATTATTTTCTTCTTAAGCATTCTGACTGGAGTAAGATGGAATCTCAAAGTTGTTTTCATTTTTATTCCCTTAGTTGCTAAGGATGAACATGTTTTGAGATATTCCTTAGCCATTATAATTTCTCTTTTTGAGAACTCTCTATTTAGGTTCATAGCCCATTTTTGAATTGGTTCATTTGTTTTTCATTTCTTTATATATTCTGGATATTAATACCCTGTCAGATGTGTAGCTGGCAAAGATTTTTCTCCAATTATGTGAGGTTCCTCTCCCTACCTGATTGTTCTATTTACTGTAAGAAGATTTTTAATTTTATGAGGTCCCACTTGCCATTTGTTAATTCCTTTGCAAATAAATTCCTATTCAGAACATCCTTTCCTACACCTATATTTTGTAGGGTCCAGCCCATATTTTCTTCTAGCATTTCAGCCTTTCAGGTATCACATTGAGGTCTTTGATCCATTCGGAGTTCATTTTTGTGCAGGGTGAGAGATACAGCTCTGATTTCATCCTTCCTGTTGATGTCCTGTTGAAGATGCTGTCTTTTCTTTAGTGTTTGTTTTTGGCATCATTAAATGTCAGATGGTTGTAGGTCCACGTACTCATGTTTGGGTTTTCTATTTTGTTCCATTTGTCTACATGTTTGTTTTGGGGACACTACCTTACTGTTTTTATCTGGAAGTCTGCCCTGGTAACCCTTCCATCATTGTTCTTTCTTCTGAGGATTGCTGTGGCTATCTGGGGTCTTTTGTGCTTCCATATTAATCTTAGGATTTTTTCTATTTCTGTTAAGAATATTATGAGCATTTTGATTAGGATTTCACTGAATCTGTAAATTGCTTTTGGTAAAATGGTCATTTTAACAATTCATGAGCATGGGAAGTCTTTCCATTTTAGAGTGCCTTCCTTGATTTCTTTCTTCAGAGATTTGAAGTTTTCATTGTAAAGATCGTTTATGTCCTTGGTTAGGTTGATTTCTAGATGTCTTATTTTCTTTGAGACTCTTTTACAAAGAGTATACCCATGATCCCTTTCTCTGCATATTTGTTCTTAATATTTAGAAATGCTACTGATTTTTGTAATTTGATTTTGTATCCTGCCATTTTGCTGAAATTGTTTCTTGAAATTTTCTTGTAGAAATTTCAGGATCTCTTATGTACAATATCATATCCAAATAGGGGTAATTTTATTTTTTCTCTTGCTATTTGTATCCCTTTAATTTACCTTTTCCTTTATTGCTCCAGCTATTGCTTCAAGCAATATATTAAAGAGGAGTGGGGACAGGAGATGGTCCTATCTCTTTCCTGATTTTAATGGAATTGCTTCAATTTCTTTCTCCATTTAGCTATGAGTTTGTCATATGTATCTTCTATTAGGTTGAGGTGTGTTCTTCCCAGTACTATGCTTTCTAGGTCTTTTATTATGAAGGCATGCTATATTTTCTCAAAGACTTTTCTTCTTCTATTGAGATAATCATGTGATGCCTTTAAGAAAATTTATATGGTTGATTACATTTATTGACTTATGTATGTTGAACCATCCTAGCATCTCCAGGATATAGCTAATTTTACTGTGGTGGGTGATCTTTTTGATATGTGCCTTTATTTGGCTTGCAAATATTTTACTGTCAATTTTAACATATATTCATTAGGGTTATTGGCTTTTAGCTTTTTTTGTGTGTGCATGTGTTACTTTTTGGTATTAAAGTGATACTGGTTTTATAGAGGAGTGTGGAAATACTCCTTCCCTTTCTATTTTTGAAAAAGTAATTAAGGGAGTATTGGTTGTAGATCTGTGGAAGTCTGGTATAATTCTGTTGTGAATCCATCTGTGCCTGGGTTTCTTTCTGTCAGAAGGATTTTTATTGCTGTTTCAATCTCCTTTGTTATGGATCTGTTTAGACTGTTTATCTCTTCTTGGTTTAACTTTAGTGGTTTCTTTTAGATTTCTTTTAGATTTTCCAACTTAATGGAGTGCAGATTTTTAAAGTATTCCCTTGTGATATCCTGAATTTCTTTGAGATCTGTTGTATTCTTTTACTATTCATTTGTGATTCTGTTAATTTGAGTCCTCTCTTTATTTTGGTTAGTTGGGTCAAGAGTCTGTCAATCTTTTATATCTTCTCAAAACAAAACAGAACAATTCCCCAAACTGCTCTTAGAATCCTTGATTTTTTTTTTTGGTTTTTTGAGACAGGGTTTCTCTGTGTAGCTTTGCGCCTTTCCTGGAACTCACTTGGTAGCC
>CABHPH010157309.1:31192-65120 GCA_902168325.1 Peromyscus nudipes | reverse complement strand
CCTGGCTCTGCCTCCCGAGTGCTGGGATTAAAGGCGTGCGCCACCACCGCCCGGCCCGAGTTTGGTTCTTATATTTGGGATTATAATGTCTTCTTGGTTAATTGTTACCTGGATCAGAATGAAGTTCCTTCTTTATTGCTTCTGATTAGTTTTAGTTTGAAGTCTATTTCATCGGATCCCATTTTCCATTCTATCTCTTTTAGGTAATCTCTTAATTAAAGCTTAATTTCTTGTAGACAACAGATATAATGGATTTTGTTTCTTTAATCTGCTCTAGTATGTTTCTTTAGATTTGAAAATCATGGTAAGTAACATATAAAGTTATTAGTGAAAGTGTGTATTGTTGGAATAATTTTGTTGCCTTTTTGCTGTTAGTGTTTCTCGTCATATTTGTGTTTCAGTAGCTATGGCGTCATTTGTTTTCTTTTTTAGTCTCTTGCCTGTGCTTGTTCCTCTCTTCATTCTGGAATATCGCTTTCGGTATTCTCCGTAGGGTTGCTTTGGTGGATATGAATTCCATTATCCTACTTGTGTCATGGATTTATTTTTCTTTCAACTATGGATGATAGTTTTTCTGGGTAAAGTAGTCTTACCCAGTAGTAAATTACCCATGGTGTTTGTGAACTTGGAGCACCTGTCTCCAGGCACTCCTGGCTTTCAAAGATTTTTTTGGCAGGGAACACAGCTGCTATTGTGGTGGATTTTCCTTTATATGTGACTTACGTTTTTTCTTTTGCAGATTTCACTACTTTCCTTGTTCTGTATATTTAATGTTTTATGTATTAGTTTTGTAGGCAGTTTCTTTTCTAGTTTTTTATTTGGTGTTCTGTGTGCTCATTGAATCTGTATAAGCATGTCTTTCCTTAGTTTGGGGAAGCTTTCTTCTATGATCCTGTTGATGATCTTGTCTATGCCATTGACCTTGGTTCTTCTTCCTCTCTATGCCTGTAATTTAAAGCTTTGTGCATTTCATGGTTTCCCAAAGTTCCTGTGTATTCCTTTACTATGTTTTAAATTTTTCTTTTCATATTCTTTTCTTGTATGGTCTAATTACTTTTTCTTCAAGACTAAATGTTCTATCTTCTACTTGATCCATTCTATGTATGAGGCATTTCCCCTGGGTTTTATAATTGGGTTATTGAGTTCTTCAATTCCATTTTCATTCCAGCTTAAGGTTTTTCCTTGGTGTTTCTATCTCTTTATTTAATTTGGTTTCAAATACCGGATTGCCTTACTCATTTCATTTATTCTTCCTTGTATTTATGTTTTCTTAGGCATCGCTCACACATTTCTTCTCTAAGCCACACTAATCATACTCAGTAGGTTGTATTTAGATATTTATGCATATATATGTATAAGAATGATAATAAAAAAGAGGCAATTAATTTGAGAGGAAGTGAGGGAAAGGACACACCAAGGGTTGAAGGGAAGAAAGGGAAGGGGGAAATGATGTAATTATACTTTAAATAAAAAAGAGGCATAGCTCTAAGTGGGAGAAAGATAGATGACATAGACAGAATATCAGGAGCGTGCCAAAGGAGAACCTTCAGAGAAATCTTCTGAACAAAGGAAAATAGCTGACTTTTATATCTTTAGGGTATGAAGGAAAATTCCACACTTCATGACTTAATTTGGGGTGCTCTAAGTGACAAGGAGCATAGAGGGAACTGGGTACTGGGCAGGTCCATAAATTCAGAGCCTAGGATAGCCTTTTAAGTCTACTAGACAGAGATGGAACTACATCAGGGCATGGTTTTACTTCTTCAGGCTATAGGATATGGCAGCTTAGAGTAACCTTAAAGGGGTAGGTCTTTTCTGTAACACAGTAAAGAATAAGTAAATCTTCCAAATTATTGAAAAAAGTACATATTACATGGAAACGTCAGAACAAAAAGCGGCCGGTAGTTGGTGTGACAGTGTGTTTACCAGGAAAGTAAGTCTCTGTGGTGAAATCTTGGGAAGAAGATGTGCTAGTTTAACCACAGCCTGGTCAGAGCTTCAGTGATTATAGAGAGGTTGAAATGTTGCAGTTCCTGGGCCTAATTACAGATTATTTTGCATTGTTATGGCCCCTTATTAGATATTTATTACCAACTTCAGTGTGTTATTTAGCACTTTCGTGACTACTAGGTAAATCCTTTGGCATGTACAGACCCTTAGTTTCTCCTAGCCAAAAGACTAAGAATGTTGTCAGATAACATCTGAGGCCCATGACTGACTGAGCTTCCCCTGCTTTGCTATCAATCTTTTTTGCCCTAGAGCTTTTATATGTCATGTTTATTCTTTTATATTCATCTCTTCTCTCCATCAAGTGCCTTAATACTTATTTTCTCATCTATTCAAAAGAACAAAAGAGGCTAGATTATATAGCATCTATCTCTCTATCCATTTCTCTCTCTCTCTCTCTCTCTCTCTCTACCTATCTCTATCTATCTATCTATCTATCTATCTATCTATCTATCTATCTATCTATCTATCTATCTATCTATCTATCTATCTATCTATCTGTCATCTGTCCCCACATTCAGCACAGTATCTTTCATAGAATGGACTCAAGCATTTATTTAATAAACAAACATTGATCACTATTTAAATTACTAAAAATTTCAGTGTTGAGGTTCTGTGTTATGTGCATGAGAGCATAAAAGGGTTTAGACTACACAATATTTACCCTAAACTTGTCCCTAATTTAAAAAGAGGAACAAGAGGAGACACAGATGTTGTTACAACATAGGGAAAACAATGGAGTTGGAGTGATTAACTAGATCTGTGACATCAGACAAGTTATTTCTCTTCCCTATTCTTTTATTTACCAATGTGCAATGTTTAACTGTTTCTTAGAGTTTTGGTTTTCAAATCCAATGTGCAACTGAAAGTACATTAGCCAAATGATTTTTTCCCCCATGTTCTATCCCTACGGAATTTGATTCAGAAGCTTAGGGGTAGGTCACAAGAATTCCTTTGGCCCTCTACAATGCAACAGTGATACACGCATAGCTATGTTTGGGGAAGACCTAATCTAGTGCCTTTTAGTTTTGACATCTTATTACCTTGTAATTGTAGAACAAGCTCACCTTAGAAAACATAGCAGAAAGTAGTTGTATTCAGCTACTCTGTCGATTTAAAGTCAGGAAATATTTTATTACTTAGGTAAAGAACATGGGGCCTCATGGAAAAGATGATGTTAAAATTGATGATTAAGATTGGATAGAGAGATGGGTAAGTGAATGTTTGCTTGGTATTTAATGTAACATAGTTATTGGCCAGAATATACAGGGCTGCAGTTGGAAAATGACCTGTTTTGATGCAATGGACCATAGTTCTAGTTTTCTTTTTGCTCTCAAAGTTGTTTTTCTTTTGTAGATGAAATATTTTATTGCTTCAGTTTGCTTGCTGGAATGTAGCTTGTGGTCAGGTGGTGAGAGGCATCATGAGGCTGTTTTTGTGAAATAAAAGAGCACAACCTTCCTCAAGCCTCTAGAGGCTGTGCCCTTTGTGATCCACTTAGGTTAGTTCCCATTGGACTTCTGGTTAGATACAAGGACTATCATGACCACTATGTTATTTAAAATAATAGATTTACTGCAGAATTATTATTATTAAACCAAAGTTGGCTTTTTTGTTTAGATGAAGCCATATAAAAGCAACATTCTGAGTAAATTATATAGCGTCCACTTGATGAAATAATGAGCCTAAGTTTAGGGGATGAAAGTAATGATCTAATGCAATATTTAGAATGAGTGTTTAGTATGTAGTTATTAACCTAAAAGTCACATCCTGCATTCTTTTAATTTGTGAAAAATTTGTCACTAATTGCCCAAGAAACCTCTGATTTTTCATACAAAATCACCTCATAGCTGTTGACTTTCTCCCCCTTCCCCTGCCTTAAAATACAACCCTATAAACAGCAGATTACTCTCAGATCTGTATGCCCTCTTTAAATATTGAACTGCTAAGTTTAGCCCCATTGCTCTCTTTTCAAAAATAGAATTCTTCCCCCATCTAACTTTGTCTTTGAGAAGCTACCAACAAATCATGGTTTTATTTTAATGACAACTGGTATAAAATCTTATTTAACCTTTCTGTCCACTGGGAATCTGCTAATTCTGAAACACATTGGGGATTAATTACTGATATTTAAAGAAAATGGATAGTATCTTCCATTTAGAAGCAATTTGTGAGGTAAGTTCTGGTATTTAATTCAAATTCACTCTAATTGAGGCAGAGTCAGGCAAACAGAAGTAAAAAATTGAAAGGGCTGGGCAGGTCAATCTCTGTGAGTTCCAGGCTAGCCTGGTCTTCATATTGAATTTCAAGACATCAAGGGCTATGTAGAGAGACCCTAACTCACAACACACACACACACACACACACACACACACACACACACACAAAATTGAAAAGAGAAAAATAAGATAGATAAGAAATAAGGTAGCCTGGTTGATATTCAGCCTTGAGTCTAGCCCTTACTTATCTCATTTCAGGGTTTGCAGTTTTGCTTGTGATCATCTCCCAATCTACTGCTTCATGCATCTTTGCTGACTTTAAGGAATAGATGTAATACAACTATAGCGATTAATTTCTTGCAATATTTATCTTTATGAATTTGAATTCTTGTCTTGCAGTATCATCAGTGTCTCAGAAAGTGACTTTGACTGGGATTTCTTTGAAAGAAAAAATACATAGGACCACAAAAGATATATGTGAAAGTAGTATCTGTCTTACAGAATTCAGACTTCAGAAAATGTCTCCAAAATTCAGGAAGAGGCATCATGAGAAAATGACTACAATTGCATCCCTTTTGTCTTATTATTTGACAGCTTAAAGGAATAGTAGGGTTAGAAGTACAGATGTTAATTGAAAACTTTGAGATCATTTACTATTTTGTAAATTGTGTTCATACTCTCTGTGGTTAGTTACACAATGTGCTTCATTTCAAGCACTTGGGATATTATCTGCCTATATATTAGTATTTCAAATATTTTTATTTGATTTTGAAGTACTTTAAAACCCGTAAGTTTGGCTAAAATGAGCATAACTTTATAGAGAAAGTGTTTGGGGGTCAAAGAGGTTAAATTAGATGCCAGCAGTCATGTACCTACTTGGAAGTTGGCAAAACTTAGAAACCATGAATCTGGAATTCCCTTCCAGGGCATTTTCACTACAAAATGTTCTTTTGATTTTGCATTTTGAAAGACACAGAAGTGGTCTGTGAAATGAACATTAGCACTAGGCAGCCCAAGCAGCCCTGGAGTGTTTCATGGTTCAAATGCTCAAGACCAGATGGAAGTCCAGAAGTGGATGACTCAGAATTTATTAGTTTTGCCACCTGGATAGTACAGCCAAACCAGCTGCCACAAGGCAGTTCCAATTTCAGCAGAGCAGTAAATGAACAAAAAAAAATGAGAGTCAGTCTCCATAATAAAGGAAAATGGCTGATACAGCAGCAAGATTCATTCAGCATGATTCCTATTGACATTTCTTGTAGGAAGTACAGTTCTCATTCCAGGCACAGGGCAAGAAATGGTTAAGGCACCTTGCCATGAAAAATCAATACCTGAGTTGTTCCAGAAGCTACTGTCAGTTTGGGGTATGTTTGAATTACAGCCTTGGTAGGTTCCCAGTTACAACTGATGATCTGGAAAAGGAAAATTAAGCCAGTGCTATAGCAAAGCTGTGTCATGAAGCCAGATGGTTTTTTTCCCTGTAATAATAAAATATCATTTATCACCCTTTCATAGTCTTGATCTTGGGAGGCCTTCATATTCAGGGATCCTAAGATCCCTGTAGATGGTCACAGAAATCCTTCCATTATCCTCATGATTTCCTTATGTGGACCTGAGAGTTTGCAGGGGTGCCTATGATCCCAATATACAGCAGGACGAGGAAGGAGAATCGCTGCAAGTTCGAAGCTAGCCTGGCCTATGAAGTTTGTTCCTGGGTAGCCTGATTATAGACTGAGGCTCTGTCTCAACTCCCAAACCACCTACAAGCCAACTGAAACCAAAATATGAGGTTTTTCAGGATCTGTTCACAGAACACTAAGATTCAGAGAATGAAGTTGAGGTTTTAGATGACTCCTAAATAGATCTATGGTGCTCAAAAACAAAATGAGCCTAATAATGAAGGCATGGGGAATCAGACCAAATTGTGAGACGTATAGTAATTTTTGCTTAAATTATTTATTTTTATTTTATTTTAACTTTCTTTTTATTTATTATTTGTGTCTTTCACATCATGCATCTCAATCCCATTCATTTCCTGTCCCTGCATATCTGCCCTCTGTCCTTGCAGCCCCCTCTCCCAGATAAAATTTAAGAGAAAAAAGAAAAAAGAAAAAAAAAGGGGGGTGGGGTGGGATGTCATCATAGAAGCTGTAGTGTGACATAATGGGTCACTCAGTACACCCTTTTGTCCACATATCTTTACTTGTAAGTGTTCATTGCAAAGAGTCATTGGTCTGGTTTGAGGCCTCTGGTTTCTGCTATACTATTGATGCTGGGCCCTCACTGGGGCTCCTCTTGGTTATCCTGCTGTAGCCCTATGTTGTAGAAATCCTGCAGCTTTGGGTCTTCAGGACCCAGTCCCTTCAGGTGCTACAGATAGTGTGGATATTGGTATGGGACAACTCATAACCCTGGTTCTGGGCCTGGGTAGTTGCAGGATTGGTCAGCCTGCCAGCTTGTCCTCACCATCAGGATAAGCTCTCCTGCACTGCCTTGGTGAGTTCACCCTTTGCAGCAATGAGCAAAGGGTGGGGCCAGTTCGCCCGTTTCATGTCCTCAGAATCAGATCTCCCACATCTACACCTTCAGGGCCAGCTATACTGTGTTGCCCAAGCATGGTGTAGGGCCACTCTCGAGGATGCTGCAGCAGATGAGGGGCAGGGCTAGCTTCCCTTTCCCCTTGACCTCAGGGCCAGCTTACCCACCTGCCTCAGGCATTGATGGGCAGGAGTGGGGTGGGGTGGGGGGCATCTCTCTTCTGCCCTTGTCGCCACATGACAGGTGAATGATAGGGACAGCTCTTCCATGCTCACAACATTGGGGCTGGCTTGCCCACACCTCTGCCAATGGAGTTGGGTCTATTGTGCTGCTCCTGCAAGGTACAGGGCCTGCTCTTCTAAGTATTGCTGATAGTGATGGGCAGGGGCAGCTCTCCTACCCTTCTGACCTCAGGGCCAGCTCTCCCACCTGTATCAGGCGTTGATGGATGTGAAGGGGAAGGGAAGAAAGATTTATTAATGAATTAAAAAAAAATCTCATTTTCCTATGCCAAAAATGCTTGGCATTTTTTTTTCCCAAAATGCAACTAAACTGGCTGAATAGAAGCTTGACATTATTTCTCTTTTTATGTTGAAAAGCTCAGAAGATTGTAGCTCCTTGCTTTGGTTCCCTGGCCTTAGTGATGGTGCAGGCTTTTTGGTGTTATGACGAAAAGAACAAGGGCATATAGCCAGAGAAGGGAGTTCATATGCTAGATGCTGACATATCTTGTTGTGGCTTTTTTGTTCGTTTGTTTGTTTTTTGTGCATGGCTAGATCAAGGTGCTGTTGGCTTGACTGACATCTGCCTACAGATGGCCTTTTCAGGAGATGAATTTTTCTGTGTTTATATTTCTAAACTGATCATTATTTAGTCATGTAATAATGGTCTCTATTTGTATGAGGAGAATACAGACATGTATATGTTCTCACTGAATTTGTGTCTTTCCCCCTCTATGATGACAAGAAGTGAAATGGTTTTATACTATAACATTTTGTTAATGATTACAGGTAAATTAACTTTTTCTTTCTATTTTTATTCTGGCAGGTGGCATGTTTGACCCAAGTAGCTGCTAATTATCTTATTGGTCAAAAGGAAGCAAAACGCTGGGGCACAGCTCATGGCAGCATTGTTCCTTATCAGGTACAATTTAGCCTTCATTACTATAATCTGCAGATCTGTACAATAGGACTCTGGGAATTATTATTATTTTTTTACAAACCCTCCAGCATTCTTCTGTAATGTGTCTCTGACTTATTATAGCAAGGTTTAGTTGTTCTCCTTAATTTTTTTCATATTTCTTCACGAGAAGATTTGTAACAGAACACTTAAGTGGATCAAAGGAACTTATAGAAAAGGAATTACTTTGGAGCTGATAATATGATGGTTTCTTCATTTCTTTCTTTTTATTTTTCTTTCACCCAAAAGCTTCTGTTATGCCATTGACTGTAGCTACTTTATAAAGCACTGTGAATTATCATGCTAGTATAAAACAAATGTTACCTTCCTTCTCCATCTGACAATAATATTCTCACAGGGTTAGGGTGAAGTGAAAATTTGCGTGTGATGGATCTCCATCCTTGGAGAAAAACAGATGGTTTGAACTGCTGTTCTTTATTAAGTGTCTAAACCTCAGAAATTCTGGACTTTGGATAGTGCAAATGAATATGTGAAGAAACTGTGATTCTTTAGAAATAAAAGCTCTACTATGTCTTCCAAGCCACTAGCCTTAGCCTAGCCTAGTTGCATATTTCTTTGCATTTCCTTTCATTTGTCAAACTTTCCATAATACATCATGAATTTGAGAGGAATGGGGTCTTTCTCATCATTTCTCTCATAGTCAATAGAAATGTAGGCAGTGTACCCTGGAAGTATCTGCTTAATAAAGGAATGGATTTAGCTCTAGCTGTTTCAACATGTGTATTCTTGACAGGAAACAAAAAACTCAGAATTTTTTTGTTTGTTAGGAAATCCATCAGTACTTCCAGTCATCCTTTCAATGTTAAGAGATTATTTCCTTGGGCAGGTCTAGTTTCATTTCCATTTCTTTTAAACCCATATTTGAGGAAAGTATAATCCACTGTGAGCACAGCATGCTTCCCTCTCTTGTTCTGTTTATGACCATTTTATACCTGAGACTTTGCTATATTTCTTGGTATAGCTGCTCTTCTCAAGTTGAGTTACCTTCTGGGATAATTATAAGTTTGGAGGATTTCTTCAGAGGCTCCTTTTTGTCCCCACTAATGGATTCTTGACCACCTTAGGGACATTTGCTTCCCCAACTAAGATTTTCTTGTGGCTGGCTCTAAACATCTAACTAGACCTTCCTACCTTGATTCATAAAAGTCATTGTATTTTTGAGCTGGGTAGAAATACTTAGATTCAGCCTTCTTATTTTCCAGATTTAAAAAAAATCTCACACCTAGTTTGAATGGAGAGTTTCCAACAGTGGCCTCCTGGTTCTGTGTTTAGACATTTTCAGTTATTCTACCAATGATAGGAGTGTGCTGTGGTTTCAGGTCCCTTCAACTCTTTTCGCTATTTCTTCTCATCCAGTTTGCTCCTAGATCAGGTGTATGGTTAAGTGATTCATAATTATAATTGATGAGGAAAATTCTCAAGGGGTTTTTTAGCAAAGCACAATGTTAGAATTTATGTGAATTCATCTCAAATAATGGAAATCCAGGCTTCATCCTTTGATGTATATGGAGAAAGCAGCATTTCTGAGTTGGAAAGCTTTGTAGGATAATTCTAAGTCACATTACAAAATATAAAAGTTTCTTTTTTTGATAAAAATAGAACATCCATTTTAAAAGCTTGCTATAGACCTTAGCTATCTCTCCTGGGCATCCATACCTAGAATTCTGGCATCCCAAATAAGCTCTTAATTGTTTTACTGTGAGGGACAAAGGAATTCAGAATTTTTGACCCTTGTTTTAGAAGGTTAAGTGCATAAAAGTCTCTCTCTCTCTCTCTCTCTCTCTCTCTCTCTGTGATTTTCTTCAAGGATAGAGAAGTACTTCGTGGTTCAGTCATCTCAGCCATATTAAATGGATAGAAGGCTTACTTGATCATAGTTGATTGTATGAAATGAGATCTACTTTGGTCTTTCCTCAGGAGCATAGAATTAATCTGCTTCCTCTTTGTAGAGAACTGGTTCAGCACAGTGATTAAAGATTAAATGCAAATTGAATGAAACTAATATAGCAAGATGGGTCCTAGATATTCCTCAAGATTCTTGTCTGTTCGCAATTTTTGAATAGACCCAAAGAATATTTCATGAGTGAATTCCAAGGTAATTATAATTCACTTTCCTATGATAATTACAGTTTTGCTTTTAATTTGCTTCTTATTGTCTGAGTTTTTAGCCCAGTGTCTATAATAAAGATCGTGATAGTTTTGGGAGGTTGTTAAGGTTCACAGCTTGCTTTCATTACATTGTTAAACTCCATTTAGATAATCATAGACCTTGAACACATAGAATATATATTTTTGAGAAACGGTGATCCCTCATTATATGTTGTTTTAGAAACATGTAGTTCTTAACTACTCATATCATTTATCCATTGATGTACTTTTCTTCTTAATTCTTTGACTGCTGACTTTTATTTTTTATGTGTTTTTGAGACAGGGTCTTGCTATGTAGCCCAGTCAGGCCTTGAACTTTTGATCTTCTTATCTTAGCCTTCTGCATAATAGGATTCAGGTATGTGTCATTATATTCAGTTTGTTGGCAAATTTTTGAAACTCAGCAAGTTAAATAAAAGTAGAAACTATAGACAGATTTTTTGCTGTTTCTGTTAAGAAATATGAAGTTATAAAATTTACAGGTAAATGGCTAGAACTAGAAAAAAACCATCCAGACTTATGTAACCTAGACTGAAAAGACAAACACTCAATATGATTTTTTCTCATATGTGGGTGTTAGCTTTTAAGTTTTGCATATGTGTGTTTCATTTAGAATAAACATAGAGGTTAAGTCACTAGTAAGGACTAGTGAGGGACCATTGAGGAGGAAGGTATATTTCAAGGAAGGGAAAATAGAATATAAGGTTATAATGGAAAAGTCAGGGAGTAGAGCAGGAAGGGTTAAATGGATTGTGGGATGAGAGGAAAGGGTAGAGGAAGGAATACTGGGAAGAATACCTACCACTAGAGGCCTTTTGAAAAGCCATATGTAAACTAATACTGTAGAGTTTCCTAACACACATACATAGAGATAGAGTTTTAGAGTTACCTCCTAAAGGAAGGCAATACCCCAAGTACACAATGTATGTTACCAAATAAAACCCATATGGGTTACTTCTTTTTGAGTTGTTGGTTCAGTCATATAGATTCCCCCACAACATGACAGGGTATTGCCAATTCTGTTGTTTACCCACCACAACTTTAAGATCCTATAACAGAAGTCATTATATATTTGAGTCAAAGAACCATAGCTGGAGAAAAATCTAACTGGTACTCAACTGGAAGCTTTAAACTTATTGGCTAGCATTCATACTGCAGGAAGGTGCTATGTACGCTAACAAAAGAGAAAAATAAACATTGGTTTCACCCAGCTCTGAATCCTGTGAGCTATAATAATAACATGAGTGACAAGATATACCCACTGGTGCAATAGTGGCACAAATGTTTGGGAGTAACCAAACAACATTTTCCGTTAGATTTAAGTAGCATTCCATGAGATGGAACCCATACCTGACATTGTTAATGAGGTCAAGAACCTGTAGCTAGATAGGTGATGGGCCCTAGGGGAAATTTTATTACTATTTTCTGTATGGACTTGGCAATAAAACAATCCTGACATCTTATTGCTATGCCCATAAATCGGTGCATCACTCAGCTCTCATCAGAGGAGCTTCTTTATGAAGTATGTGGTAATTAACACAGAGATCTGCAACTGGTCCATGTGCAGAGAATAAGAGACACTGGAATATTTAGCCCTAAAAGAGAAGTCCATGCTTAGCCCTAAAAGAGTGAGAAGATTGTAAGAGCCAGAGGTGGTAGATGACTTCCAGGAAACAATGTTTTCTGGACATAATAAGGCAGATGCACATATGAACCGATGGGGATTATGACAGCATGCACAAGGCCTACAAGCTCAAACCAGACAAAGTCCAAGCATGGAGGTTATTTATTCCTCCTTCTTCACTCTCTTTATTATCCTTCCCTTCCCTTCTCCATTTAAGTCTCTCCATTTTTTTCTTCTAACCCCTTCATAACATTGCTATTTTCCTTTCCAGAACTCTTCTCACCTCCTTTGATGGTCCCTTTCTACTTTCCTGGCTTCTATGGTTGTTCCAGGTTATATATTCAAACCTAAAGATTTGGATCTAGGACCCACAATAAGAGAGATCATGCAGTGTTTGTTTTTCTGGGCCCGAGTTAATTCACTCAGCACAATATTTTCCAGTTATATTAATTTTCCTGCAAATTCCATGATTTCATTTTTTTTTACAGCTGAATAGAGTTGCATTTTGTATTTGTACCATATTTTCATCACTCACTCATTGCTAGACGGCCATCTAGGCTTCTTCTCATCCTTTTAATTTTAATATTGTAGCCTGAGTTTATTTAAAACTCCCTTACATTTTTCAATTTCCTAAAAGTCTACCATTTGTATGTCCTATGCTTGTGATCCTGACATCCAATTCTTTCCACATCATCAAAGATCTATTCACAAGTACTTATAAGGATAGAAAATTATAGTGAGTGTACCGAAGAAATACAGAATTTATTTTTTACTGTTGAAGTTTAGCCAATCTTAGAACAGAAGTACTCACATTTCTAACTATGTCTTTTGTCTGGTAGCAAGGAAGTTCATTAACATGAAGGAATTGGGGTCATACCATGGAACCCCAATCCCATGACCAATATAAATTTTCATAAGATCGGTCACGAAAAAGAGATTGTAATCACAACCATCTCCTTCCATTGATAGACTGAGAATTAATCCCATCATCTTTCCTTCCCTTCTTGCTCCTCTCCTTCCTCTCTTGCTTCCCTTCCCTTTCCTTCTTTTTCTTACCTCCTTCCATTTCTCTCTCCCTTTTTATTTTCTGAAGTCTCAGTGTGGTCCTCAGACTCTTCTCAAATTCCTGTTCTTATGTCTTCTCTTGCTTAACCTTTCAAATCACTCTTACTACAGGCATACACTGTAATTCTTGGCTATTTTATAATTGTTTACACCTATTTGCATTAATCACCTCCAGGACTCTAACTCTTCCAGGCCATTTATGGTCACCCAGTAGGATATGTTCAGCTCTTTCCTTGATCCAGTTTTTGTGCTATCTTCTTGGTTGCTGTAAAGTCTACCACACAGAGAACGTACCAAAGACTTAGATATATTTTCTTTAATATCCCCTCCCCTCTCTTGTTTTATTAAGAGATTTTCTATTCATTTTACATACCTATCACAGATTTCCCTCTTCTCTCTCATCTTGCCCCCCAGTCTCCCTCCCCCAACCCACCCCCTGTTTCCACCTCCTCCAAGGCAAGGTCTCCCATAGGGAGTCAGCAGAGCCTGGTACATTCAGTTGAGGCAGGTCCAGTCCCCTCCTCCTTGCACCAAGGCTGCACAAAATGTCTCACTAAAAGTACTAGGCTCCAAAAAGCTGGCTCATGCATTAGGGACAGGTCCCGGTCCCACTGCCTGGGAGCCCCCTAAACAGTTCAAGCTAAACAACTGTCTCACTAATCCGGAGGGCCTAGTCCAGTACCATGGGGGCTTCTTAGCTATTGGTCCACAGTTCATGTGTTTTCCACTAGTTTGGCTAGTTGTCTCTGTATTTTTTCCAATCATGGTCTCGATATCTCTTGCTCATAGAATCTCTCCTCTCTCTCATTGATTGGACTCCTGGAGCTCTGCCTGGGACCTGGCTGTGGATTTCTGCATCTGCTTCCTTCAGTCACTGAATGAGGGTTCTATGATGACAGAGTATTCAGCTGAATACCCCTCTCTCTTAATGATCATTTCTTCATAAAACTTTGTTCTTACTCAGATGTTTCTCAAATGCCAGAGTGTATTTGGATCATATAAATATCTTGTTAAGGTACAGATTCTGATATTAAGTGAGGCTGCTCCTGTGCTGTGAGCATTAAGGTTCCACATTTAGATTTTAATAAGAGTGACACCATTGTTTTTGTACTTAACTGGAAAATATTAGTACTGATTAAACCTACTATTCTATTCATTCCATGCCTGCATCAAAGCAGTGAACATGACCAGTAAAAACATGAGCACACTAAGTGTCTACCTTCCAGTTTGTGGCCATCTCTTGCAGGTGTTCACCAGCCTTACCTGAAGATTCTGTTATAGTCATATATGCTCTGTTTTGTCTCTCTGGGCTGACTACTTCATGTATCTTTATAGGTCACTTCCACTGGTACTCATCTTTAGTTGACACTTTTCATTAAAACTTGATGTAGTCAGAAGAGAATAACTTTATTGTTTGTTTGTTGTACTCCCTAAACTCCAACTATATACCCACATATTGACTCTATTTGTTCCTGTCAATATGGGGCAAAGCATTTATTACCCAATTTTGCTTACCTAAAACACCATTCCTGTACTTTATCTTTTCTATAACTTGTATGCATAAACATGTGGACATAGTTTACATCCTCAAAACTCCATCATCTAGAAGGATATGGTGCATATGTATAATTAAAGGCTGAGCAATGTAGGGAGGCTCCGTCTCAAAAATAAAAACAAAACAGGACTGCACTTGCCTAGAATATGAAGGGCCCTGAGTTCAATCCATACTCTTGCAATAAATGAAACAAAATACCAATAAACTAATCAATTAAAACCAAAACAAAACAAACTCAACCATACCAAAGCCCACCTATCTACTTGGGCTCCAGGGTATGTTTTTTTCTGTTTACCATTCTACTTCTTGTGCTCTTGTGTTACAAAACCTTTCCAAAGAGTTTTGGATAGTATTTTCTGGAAGGAAGTGGTATACCCACTGTGTCTTCTAAGACAGCTTTTATACTCCACAGACAAAAAGCTAGAATAGTACATAGACCTCAGGCAGCTGCAGGTGTTTGGGAGTGGAATAGCAAGGGCAATGAACTTTTATGCTTCATTCACACTCCTTGAGCCTTTCAAATAAAGAATCTTCAAAGAATTTTTTTTTCTTTAAATGACCTGATCAATCACATCACAATTTTTTCTAGACTTTTCTTCTGAAGAAGCTTCTAACTCAAGAGATGGAAGAAAACAGTTACTTAGATGATTAAATGAAATTCTGTCCTCTTCACCTCAGTTTGGGTTTATTCAACCAAGGAGTAGAGCAGGAAGCTGTGCTTTGTTATTTCTCGGAGGGTCATTATGCTGTGTATTTAATTTGGCCTGAGCAGAGACGCAGACAGGCTGTAAATTCCAAGTGTGAGGAGATGCAGCACTTTGTTATCATTCCTTAGAAAATGTCCAAGTGCTATTAAATCATGCAGATTAGGTAACATTGGGAATATTTTTATACTTTTTAGCTCACATTAAGAAATCCTTTTAAATGTCAAAATTTAAACAATACACATCTGTCTCTTTTTATGTGTGGTTTTGTTTTTAAATCATAGTCACACTCAGGCACTCAGGAAAGTGTGAAGACAGAGTTTGAGCAGACGTGTGACCCGCACTGCATACTTGGCTTAGGTGATGAATAGTAGTAACTAGTAATGACCATCTGAACGCCACTGAACACAGCATCTCACTGGGGTACATATTGATGAATGTCTGTATTACATATCAAACTTTATTTTCATTTTTTATTTATTAAAAGAAGACCTAGAGATGTTAAGTAAATTTCCTTTGTCCTAAGCTAGATTAGAATCATGGCTTTAAAATTGCAAAATTAATTTATTGTCCCACTGTATCCAAACTAGAAGTTCCTGCAGTACTAGGTGCAGCAGAAGATGGGTATTTGTTTCTTTATTAGGAACAGTTCCTTTTCATCCTGTGTTTGAAAGGTAATGTAGTTATTATGATTCTAGAAGACAGAAAACATAGGGTGTCCTTGCTATAGAAGTCTATTTGAACTCTGAGGTGTGGAATGGTATGAGTTTTCCTGTGTGATAGTTTCAACTCACTGCTTTTATATGACTTTTGACAAGTCAAGTAAATAACAGTTTCTTGATCCCTCTGTGGAGGAGACACCATCTTAGTCTTGTAAGCCACAGGAACTCAGAGACAGTTTAGCAGGTACAATCCAAAGGGCTTGTGGTTTGGAGTTAGACCTGGAAGAATGAAATGAGACAGTGTGAGCTGGATTTCTTACCTGGCTCAAATAAGGTCTCAGTAAAAGGTAACTCTTATTGCTATTGCTGCAGATGAGTTGACATTCTAACTGTGAATAGTTTCTGTGAAAGTCTAAAATAGTACCTAAGAAAATATCCATGGAAACTTAGGGGTAAAATAAATAAAGGTACTTGGATGAAATTTTAACTTTCATGAGATTTGTAGTTTAATTCACTTTAAATCATTTAAAGAAGGAGGGCAACATGATCTGGTATTTTTTTCTATTTCAAAAATTTGTCCTGGAACTTTTACAGATACTAATACAAATACAATAATAATTGTATTATTGAGATATTGCCTAGCTGTAGTAATAGTACAAGAATTGTTTGAGATGAAGAGAATAATATACAGTAACTAAGTCATTGAAGGAAATGAGGATTTTAGTTTAATGAATTATTAATAAAGACGCAGTACAAATTCACAGTCAACCAAATGAAAAAGGGCAATATGATTTTCAGAAGTAATCTCTGATAGAGATGGGAACCTATCTCTATAAATAAATAAACTTGTTCTTGAGAACACTAAGATGGCAGTTCTCCCTCAGCTTAAAAAAATGAGAGAAAGGGCTGAAAAGACGGCTCAGTGATTAAAAGTGTTTACTGCTCTCCCAGGAGACTGGAGTTCAGTTCTCATCATCCATGCCAGGTGGCAGTAACTCCATTTCTATGGGATCTGAGCCCTCTTCTGGCCTCCTCAGGCATCTATACACATTTGGCATACTTCATACAAACACATCCGCACATAAAAATCTTTTAAAAGATAAAAGAAATACTACGTTAAATACATATTCATTTGTAATAATTATCATCAAAATTATATTATTAAAAATAAAGGCAAAAAGAAACTGAGCATCAATAAACAATAAATTAAAAAAACTAATTGATGAAGGTAGTGACACTTATATGTCAGTATTACTTCTATTAAGATCATAGTAAAACTGGCAAAACTTCTATTCTGCTGTGGATAGTTGTTCAGCATCTGGAAGTTCTGAAAAACCTAACGGCTTATGCCACTAATAACCTTTAAATTTCGTGATGACCAGTAAGTCCACACTTCTGTTAATTTACTTCTTTGTTTTAATAATCTTTCTTGCAAATGTTTTCATGATGGTATAAGTGAAAATTCATTTCACTTTTTTATTTTGTATAAACTCCCACATCAATTCTAACATACAGCCTGTTCTAGTTTGAACGAGATATGTCTCCCATAGGCTCATGTATTTGAATCCTCTGTCCTCTATTGGCAGTACTGTTTGAAGCGACTAAGGAACCTTTAGAAAGTGGATCCTTGCTGGAGGAAGTATGTCACTGGGAGTGGGCTTTGGTGCTGTATAGCCTTGCCCCACTTCCTGCTCTCTGTTTCCTGTGAGCAGATAAAACATGATCAGCTAACTTCTTGTTCCTGTGCCCTTTCCATGCTGTTCTTCCTATGATGGACTCTATCCCTCTGGAAATGTAAGCCAAAAAAATTTTTTTTTAAACTTAAAAATAAGTATGAGTTACTGGATCATGGAAAATATATTAGATTGTGTTTCATTTCACTTTGTTTTGGTTTTTATAATGTTGGGAATTGACTCAAGGGCCTCATGTATGTGGAGTGTGTGCTTTACCACTGAGTCATATCCCTAGCAGTCAGATTGTATTTCAGAAATTTCTACAAATTTTAAATTAATTAACAGTGACAATTTAGGACGTACAGTTCATTTTCTGGTAAATTAAAGTGCTAATTTTGTGATCTCTCCCCACTTCTTCCTAAAGGTTGGGCAGGTATCTTTCACGTGTTTACTTCAGAGCCTCTGAATGCCTCAATTCACATCAATTTGAGATTCTTGTTAGAGCAAAATGAAGTCTTCTTTGAAGGCCCTGGTTACTTTGAAATAAATTGGCAAAGACTTTGCCACAATTCTAAGAAAATAGGTCACTGGGCAGTCCAAGAGGCAGATAAAATTAGAGAAGATGTGCCAGCTACTGGCACAATAGCTGCCACTCTGCTTCTCCTAAGAAAAGACTTAACTTTCTTTGATTTAAAACAAAGTTCCTGAACTTCAGATAATTTTGGTGCTCAAGGATAGTGTATTGTGATGGTTAAAAAACTATTTTGACTTTTGAAATCACAATGGCCTCCAGCTAACAACTGTAGCATTTAAACGTGCTTCACTAAGAGGCAAAGCAGTAGGAGACACGTGGAAAGGCAAGGAGTTAGAGAATAGTTGGAGGTGTTTCAGAATTTCATCTGCTTCTCTTGCATTCACAGGACACGTCAAGAACCAATAAGATTGTACATTTCTTATGTGAACAAATTTGATAGACTATTAAAAAAGAACCAAATGTCATTTCGATAAGGAAGAATGTTTAAATAGCCATTAGGATTAGTAACTAGTTAGCAAGAATCATTACGGCTGTGAGAGGTGATGCTAATAAGTGATTACTATGCTCCAGTTGTTCAATACTTTATACATATTTATTTACTCATAAAGCAGCCATGTAAATACATCTTGATATTTACATGAATACTTATATTACAATATATTTCTCACCTTCCAACAAGGAAACAGAAAAAGAGAGTTTAGGTAACTTGGTCACAGTCACAATTATGAGTTATAACTTGGGCAGGAAGACGTGATTCTATAGCATGCTGTGGCTGATGATACAGTCTTGTATGTTAAGTTTCATTTTCTGGCTTAATGTCCCCTTTGAGGAAAAAAAGAAAAGAAAAAGGCATTTTCCTCTTCATAACATCCCCCTCAAGGCTGCCAAGAGCAATTGAATTGAAAGGAGTAAACATTTCAGTTGTTTATTCATTACAGGAGTCCTTAATTATGACTTAAAAGCAAATTTCCTTCAGGAAGTCAGGTTTTACATCTTCTGAATAAATCTTTTGATTGCATATGCTATAATTGTATCAGAATAGTAATTAGGTCAGGTTGTAGTGAAACAGTTGTATTTCTTCCCATCAATTTAATGAGAACACCGTCTTTGAGCAATACATGAGATTGGAGTGGTTTGGGCTATTGTGAGACTCATGGTCTCTAGTTTTCAAATGGTATTCCCATGAGCTTGTAGGCTAGGGCAGGAGTTGGAGACAGAAGTGTTTGGGACATAAGAGGATAACCTGGGGAGAAACCAAATAGACACATCTCCAAAAATTCCCACTTTATCTCAAAGGGAGACAGTTTACTTTTTTTGGTTTTGTTAGTTTGAAATAGAGGTTCCACTGCTTGAAACGAATTATTTGTTCCAGGTCAATAATTTTGTACCAAAGAATAAGATGGAACTAGAAAGTGGGTTTTGTGTATGTTTGCATGTTTTAGAAAGGAGAGACTGGTCTCCTTCCTTGTCGGAAGTTAGTTGTGGGTTGTAGGCCAGTGTTACCAGAAGCAAAGGGAAGAATCTACACTAGAGCAGAGGGAGGCTTTTGTAGGAGTCATGTGTGGTCTACAGCACTCCTTAGTGGAGGGGAAGGATTAATTCACTGTTAAGAGACTAGGTTGGTAACTCTATGTAAAGGTAAGGCTCTTTAAAATAAAATCATGCAGGGCTGGATTCGGGCAGCAGATGGACTTGCTGTAGTTGAGTGTCCTGCTCTGTTCTCAAAGATAATCCCAGCCAATCATGTTGAAATTCTGAGTAAGTTTGCTTATCAGTACTGTCTTACTCTGGTGAATCCTGTTCAAGAACAAATGTACTGGGTGGTGAGAGGAAAACTGGAGTTCTGAAATAAATACAAATTGTAGCATGAATCTTAAATGGTCTTATTAATAAAAACAAACCCAGGGCCTGGTATTGGGATGAATACTGGAAGATCAGATAAGCAGAACAAACCACAGCTTCCTCACCTCACCAATTGCTCAGCTGATCCTGTTTTCTCAGACTAGATGCCTCTCAGCTGAACTGTGCTGCTACAAGCCTAAAAGCTTAACCAGGCTCTAGTTCCTGGTCCTCGTGTCTTAAATACCTTTCTACTTTCTACCATCACTTCCTGGGATTAAAGGCGCGTGTCACCATGCCTGGCTGTTTCCAATGTGGCCTTGAACTCACAGAGATCCAGACGGATTTCTGCCTCTGGAATGCTAAGATTAAAGGCGTGAGTGCCACCATTTTCTGGCCTCTATATCTAGTGGCTGTTCTGTTCTCTGACCCCAGATAAGTTTATTAGGGTGCACAATATTTTGGGGAACACAATACCACTACAACAAATTGCCATTATAATTCACTTGGGTCTGGATGTGTGTTCAGTGGCACAATGTTTGCCTTTTTGTCCACAGCCTCCAGTCCCATCCCCAGTCTTGCAAAACAAAAGCCTGAGAGGGGTCAGTGTTTACAATGAAAGGGAGCACATAATGTATGGAATGTTGAAGTGAATATGTACTGGAGACCTGAACAGATAGGGGCAGTAAATATGATGCTGAGTGGGACTGACAAAGGTGGAGCACTGACGAAGTCATGTTGAGAATTCCTTTGACCTTTCTTTTCTTCTGAGGGTAGGAGCAGATGTGAGATCTCTTGGGACATGGATCCCATGAGAGGTCTAGGAGTGGCAGCATGGGTATCATCTACACGTTTGTTAGATGTGACATCCTCTGGTTCACTCTGTGAGTAGAGGTGATTCATTTTCATGTTAGGTTTTGGGAAGCCTTGCTGTAAAAGTAGGTCTGAATCCACCTTTTGTCATTCCAGTAAGAGTCCACTAGATGTCACTCTTGTAACCTGGTTATGGGGATTACATTTTTCATTTGGGCCTTGCAAGAATTCCTAAGCAAGATCTTATTATTAGATGATTTCCATCCCACCCCCAGGGCTACTGATACACACACTGATTATTTAAGGTAAAATTACCTTTTTTTTTGGTTCAAAGTATTGGGAAGGATTCCTGGAAACGATTTTCATTTTGTTGAATTAGCATTCTTGTTCACTGTCTTTCCCTCCTTGAATCTCCCCCACCGCTCCCTCCCTACCCATTGCAGGAGTTGGTCTGTCATTATATAACCTTAGCATGTGATATGTTGCCAATTGTCTGCCTAGCTCACTGAGAGAGCATCACCTTGGGCTGCCGATTACAGCAATACACATTAACACACAGGCTTGATCTCTGTGGAAGTTACTGAGAGCAGAAAGGAATGAAGGCAGGGTTGTGGAATTAGCATCAACCTGGAATGTGATTGCTAGAGGAAGTGCCAGCCTTTCTGAGCTCTTGGAGTGTCTTTAGGGTAGTTTTATAAGGAATATTAAGTTTACTCAGGAAAAAAAATCCAACTGTAATCTTGTAGGGTTTTAACTTCAGCTGTGAAATGAATGTAAGAACATTTGCAGGTACAGTAATATCCTGAGGGAAATTATATATTTTGGGAGATGTATCAGGTCCTTATGAAAGGCCCTGTTAACAGCTGATTAGGTCTGCATGTTAGGAAATATGGTTGGTCAGATTAAAGGCCATGCTTTAGAAAAGGCCAGCCTGAGAAAAGTTAGTTTCTTGAAATAAATAAACTGTTTGCCCAGTTCTTCCTCTTAGTCTGATGTGGGTTTTCATCTGCTGTCACAAATGTAGCAGAAAAAGGAGTAAAGTGGCAGGTGTGTGTATATCTGACTGTTTCCTGAGCATGTGTATTTCCTCTTCTGGAAGGAGGGGTACCCGATTTGTGACATGCATTGCTAAATGAATGAAAATGTTTAATTAATTTCAGCCAAGAAAAAAATACTCTTATTCATATGAAAACAATATAGCTTTATCTTAAATGCCATTGTGTTTTGTTTAAAAGGCAGGTTAGATGTTGTCTTCAAAGTGTATCCTTCCCATGTCTTTTATTATGATTTGATCTTCACTGGGAGAAGAATTAATTTTACAGTATTTTGCCTAAAATAATTTTCATATTTTCAAAGCAGTACTTAACTTAGGAACATACCCCTAAAGTGCTCCTTCCTATTTCTAGTCACAATCATAACTCTTACTTTGCAGTGACAAGGTTTTAGTTTTTACTGTTTACTGTTGAATTTTACCCATCCTTTCTTCTTAATTGTCACTACTGAGACTCAGAGCTGTCAGGGATAGCATCATACATAGATGCACTGTTTGGCTTGGAGCAGGAGCTTTGGAATTAAGTCCTTGGAAGCACTGTTTGGTCTTGCAGAAGGTCTTCATTCATTTAATAACGATGACACTGCCTGTCTCAAGAGTTGAGGTGATGAATTGGCACACCAGTGTGTCGAATGCCTGCTGCACAATGTCTAACAGCTACTGTGTGCCTAGTATGTAGTGGTTGTTAAGGCTTTACTGCATCCATCCCAGTCATAGACCTGCATTTTGCAGCTGTTATGACAGCCTAACAGCTGTGACAGACGTCCTTGTTGTAATAATGTATCTCTACCAAAAGAGCTCCAAATTACACAAGTCTTCCTTTTCCTCAGCCTGGGAAATGTATACATGAGGAGAAAGGGTGACAGCGGGAGCAGAGTAGCAGAACTGTAGAGTGGTAGGGATAAAGTCAATTCTAAGCAACAGGGACATAATTTCTCCTTACAACCCACATTGAAATCCTCAGTGAAAATTTACCTCTGTGTTTAAAATGGTGATCCAGCTCAGTCAGCACTGTCAGCACAGCACACTGCAGGCTAAGCCTGTAGGGTTGTCAGTAGTATATCACAGGCTAGCCCATGATCCCAATAACCAATTTTAAAGAGGAATCCATTGTGAAATGAAAATTGCAATATCCTGGTAGAAGTTTTGCAGCATAATTTCCTGATTGCTTTTTTCTTTATTGTTTTTAATGTGTTGGGATGTCCCCCACCCCTTTTAAGTTCAAGGAGGACTTCTAGGCTTTTAGCAGTCATAACTCATACCTTGAGGTCATTGGAATATTGCTTGGGTAGCAGCTTTCCACTCTCAGAAAGCTACCGTGAGACAGTCGGAAAAAACAACATGAAATACTCTTTGCGTTTCTACCATGACCAGCTCTGTGTGTTTCCTGGACAATAGCCTTTGATTATTTGTGATGGCCACTGAAGCAGAGTCAGCTGTGTTCATGTACTGTTTCAGATGGAAGAGGATAGCAAGTGTTTCAAAAACGATCGTTATAAATTAGAAAACTAAACTAATTTTCTTTCTTGCTAGAGTTTTCAACTACTTACTGTATTTCTTTTTACTTTTTTATGTGGTTAATATTAATGTGTACATTTGGCAATTGGTTAAAATGCATCTCATAAAATCTTAAAAGAGGGGGAAATCATTCTTTTTCTCCACTATGTCATTATTGTTTCCATTGTAGGAGTCAAATTAGTTAAGTTCAGTCCTAGTTCAAAGAAATGGGGGGAGGATTAGGGAACAAGACTTATAATGGTGTTACTGTGTAGATTGCAAAAGAATCTGAGGTTTGTTCAGCAAATATAATGGTGCATTGAGGTGTTGTGTTAATGTGGGGGGCCAGAAAATGAGTTCAGTGTTTAGTGACTCTGTTAAGTGGCTGCTTAGGGTTTAACCTAAAAATTGGGAGAAAGTTGATAAGTGCAGAGGAAGCATGGGACTCAATTTGATCCAGACCTTTCTAGAGCTATGGTGGTGGGCTGTGGAGGGAGAAGGGAAAGAAAGAAATGCAGTGGTATGAAGATGCCATGGTGACGACAGCAAAGCTATCTGTCTAGTCAGAAACTCCACAGTTTTGTAAAATTAAAGACTCCAGTACTCACCTTCATATTGGGTAGGTCAAATGTAGAATCATAAAAAGAAGAGCAAGCAAGGGTTCTCTTTCCACCTCCCTTTCATAACCTTTGTAGTATGAATAAGCTAATAGAAACTAATGAAAACTGGTACTTATGGGTTAGGGAATCTAAAGAAAATTCAACGATGGAAGAAAGGACTGGATTAAAACATTTGAACAGAAAAGTGATGAAAACAGAATATGTATAATAAAAAGTGAGACAAGAATGTAGAAATAATAATAGGATAATAGTTTCTCTGTGGATGAGCTACCCATGCTCAGGAGTAGTGTGTTTTACTTAGTGACAGTGTAGACAAGGGACATTTCAGGTATTTTCTTTTCACAAAACTTTGAGAAGCAGATTCAAGCCATGAAATTCTTTCTCTGAAAAGTGCACACACCCATATGTATTCATCATTTTGCCTATGATTTTAGAAGCTTTTAAAAACTGTTGGATCTTGGGCCCTTGGTTCATCTGAATACAGTAAAGATAGTGAAATTATATTAAGAGCATTGGAAAATTAGACAAATCCATACTGTGAGGGAAGTCATAGCCTGCGACCAATAGATCTCCCACAGGTATGGTTTCATAAATTGAGTAGCTATAGAATTTGGGAAATAATGAAATTATTTGGGTTTGGTCTTAAGACCAGATGGAGGTTGGTACACAAAATAACCTGTGACTGTTGTAATAGTGCTCACAATTCACTTACATTCAACCTTCTGAACAGGAACAAAAGCTGAAATCGGTCACATCATATTCTCTCTCCATTTTAGTGAATGAGACCATGATCAAATAATGTGTGCTTTACATTAAAATTGAAAGTAACATTTAACAAAGTCCATACCTTGTAGGAAATATGGAACTACTTTGAATACATTCATGGAAGGACAGGAAAATATGTCACATATCAAAGAATAGGAGCTCACAGGAGAACTTTTGCGTCCATTTCATAAAGTAAAAGAAGCCAAAGTAATGGGAAAAGTGGGCAAAAGACTGTTCAAGTGAGAAAAGGAAGGCCCCCAAGTGTGACAGGTCAGGTGTAAATAAGAAGCTACTCTGGGTATAAAGGAATTCAAGAAACAGCACAAAAGGCCTGAAATCCAGAAATAAAAGCTGTTTTATCCATGAAAGGCAGAAGGTCAACGGGAAAATCAATGGACCTGCTTGATCACGGCGCTCACGGGAAGAAAGAGGATCTGGAGACTCAATGAATGCTTTACTTTGGTCTTTGTTGAAATGCAGAAATCTCCACTGTCATTATGTCTTTTGAAGCAAAAGGGTGAGATATGTAGTATGAGATCAAATGGTTGTAAGAGAACAGGATGTTCTGCCTCATTGAAATTGTGGATATAAGTAAATTGCTAAAACTTTATGACATCCATCACATGTGTCTGAAGAAACTCAAGAGGGGACCTAAGTGTGGAAACAAACTATTGCACTGCTGTTCATTGTTGGTGAATTCTACTCTTGCTTGTGATCTCCTGAAGCCTCCTGAGGAGGACCTTCAATCTGTGGACTGTTGAATCTGTTTTATACTGATGGATCCCAAAAGTTGTAGGATCACAGGGCACTTAGTATAATGAATGCAGAAAAACATTCTGTTTTCTATAATATCCTGGAGCTGTATGAAAGAGTAATAAATAAGAACCAGGAATAAAACCCAAATATCATTTGTTTAGACTTTTAAAGAGCTAGTTAGAAAGTTTTACAAGAAAACTATTCCAAATAGTGTCATCATGGTTTAAGAAGAATATTTTGCCACACACAGGTATTATAGAGGGGCAAGGAACAATACGTCAGCCTACTACTGCTACAGATGTGCAGAGCCCGCAAACTTGGATTTTGCTGGTCTTCTCAGCAAAGTTTTATACATGTTATAGGTACCCCAGAAGAGCAAGTATACAGTCAAGTTTCCAAGGTCATAGGACTAAGCTCTTCTGCCTACAGAAATTCTAAATCAACAGGAATAAGCTTTTTAAAAGTTTATATGAGGAAACAAGAAAGTGACAGAGAAATATTCTCCATTTAGGAAAAAAAAATCAGACTAAACTTGTAAAAGTGTGGACTCAGAATTAGTTAGAAACCTAGTTTTTTTCAGGAATGAGCAAAGGCATTAGATTCATTGTAGATGTCTCCTAAGTAAATCAACAAAGTTTTGGAAGGTCTAAGAGACAAGATGCATTATAAGCAAGCCAATGTGTTGAGTATCTTTTTGTTTTTGGTGGTAATGTGTCAAATGTGAAAACGAAGCATGAGAAGAATCTGGTTTCAAATCCCAACTCAGTCTTTAAGGATAGCTGTGAAGACCATATCAAGCACACATGGAAGTATCTGTTTCCTTGGCCCATGGCGAGCATTGAGGGATTTGGAAGGGATCTGATAACAGTAGACTCTGGCTGGAAGAAAGCGCTCAAACTCTCTCTGGCTATGGGAAACCCTGTGAATTTTTGCATCAGATACTTACTCAAATTCTCTTTCACTCAGCACACTTAGAACTCATTTTTGAAAAGGAAATTATTTAGGTTTTAGCAGTTGTCATTGTCCCTTAGAACTTTATGTATTGTAGGAAGCTGCTTTTCTTCTAAATATAGATTAACACAATAACAGAGAAGGAAGAGATCTCTGGAGGTTCTCAGATGAAACCTTTTTTTTTTATTATGAAGACCAGGAATATACAGGTGAGTTAAAATCCCAGGAAAATAAAGGAGAGATATATTACTGTTTTATGAGGTTTCCTCTGTGTAGTTTGGTGTCTGTCCTGGATCTTGCTCTTTAAACTAGGCTGGCCTTGAACTCACAGAGATCCACCTGGCTCTACCTCCCGAGTGCTGGGATTAAAGGTGTGTACCACCACTGGCCAGCAATGAACTGATATTTTTAATTTTTTTCATATATACAATGAGTTGTGATCATCTCTACCTTGTTCTCCCCTTTCAGTCCTTCCTGGACAAGCCCAATAGATATTCCTCCCAATTGAATGTCTTCTTACTGTTTTATAAACCACTGTGTCCAATTAGCACAGCCTATATGAACATAGGTATAAGACTAGCCAGTGAAGCATGGGAAATCTACCAGTGGCCACAACCCAAAGAGAAATGTGTTTCCTCCCCTAGCAGCCATCATCTGTCTATAGCTCCTCAGCTAGGGATGGGGCCTCATGAACCCCTACCTGTCTATACTGGAATTTTGAATGGATTGATATTGTGCAGATAACTGCAACTTCTGAGAGTTCAATGAGTGCAATGAGCATGTCATGTCCAGAGACAGCGTTTTACAGAATGCCTTCCCATCCTCTGTCACTTACACGCTTTCTGCCTGTTTCCCTCTTCCTTGATCCTTGAGTGGGGCATGTGTGGGGTTGATATAGATTCCCAGTTATGGGTGATCACTCACAGTCTCTTATTCTCAGCACTTTCACCTGCTATAAGTCTGTTAACCACTGCCCACAGAAAAAGGAAGATTCTGTGGCCAAAGTTGAGAGTAGCAAGACCTGTGGGTAGATATGAACATAAATAATTATATAGAAGGTTGGCAACATTTAGCAAAACAACACTAGTAAATTTTCCTCTAGGGTTTATACCTTCCCCATCCATGGACCCTTCCTGTGGATCAGGCCCTAAATCTAATCAGAAAGCAGTTGGTCACACTCATAGTAGCCATGCTATTAATGCAACAGTGGGCATGTACTGCCTGGCAGGTTAGTATTGCAGAATGAAGAGTCTAGATCTAGGTAAAACTATGGATGACTTACAACCCCCGTGGCCTGTATAGAACTTTCCAGCACCGTGAAAGCTAAACAGCAGAAGGGAGCTTTCCTGATCAGTTTGAGATTGATTTCTCTATGTACTGAAATCAAAATATGTGGTACCTTCTGCAACAAAGAGCAATGGTTTTGGTTTCTTAGTCACTGTTCTACTACTGTGAAGAGAGACCATGACCAGGGCAACTCGTATAGGAGAAAGCATTTCATTGCTTACAGTTTCAGAGGGTTAGTCCATTATCATCATGGTGGGGGCATGGTGGGAGCAGAGTGGCACTCACGGTGCTAGAGCAGTAGCTGAGAGTTACAGTATAGCATAAGCTTTTGAAACCTCAAAGCCCACCCCCAGTGACTCATTTCCTCCAACAAGGCCACACCTACTACAACAAGGCCATACCACCTAATCATTCTAATTCAGTGGTTCTCAACCTTCCTAATGCTGGGACCCTTTATACAATTCCTCATGTGATGACCTCCAATCATAAAATTATTTCATTGCTACTTCATAACTGTAAATTTACTACTGTTACGAATCATAATATAAATATCAGTGTTTTCCATGGTCTTGTATGACCCTTGTGAGAGTATCATTCTACCCTAAAGGGGTTGTAACCCACAGGTTTAGAACCTCTGCTGTAGTCCTTCTCAAATAGTGCTATTCCCTGATGACTAAGCATTCAAATATATGAGCCTATGGAGGCCATTCATATTCCAACCACCACACATGTCAATAGTTTGTATTGTTTAGGGGACCTCTAGGGTTTGCTTAACCAATCACTCATAAGGAGGTATTCCGTGCCTGGCAGGGAGGTTTTTTGTTGTTCTTGTTTTCGTCTTTTAATATTTGTTCTTCGGGAATTTCACACCATGCACTCTGATTACTCTCATTTCCCAGTCCTTCCATGTCCACCCCCTCCCTTGTGACCTCCTTCCCCCCAAAAATTTAAAATTAAAAATGTAGTAAAAGAGTATAAAAGAAAAAAAAGTAAATTGTGTTATCCATATACTCACTGTAGCATGGTCAAACTCTCAGTGGCCTGCCCCTTAAGTAGAACAGAGTGATTCCCCTCCCACATCCCTACCAGAACTTTTCAATGTGGGATATCAACCTCAACATCCATATCATACTTACTAAGAGTTCTCTCCAATTGCTTCCTGTTTAGGCTGTTACCCTTTTGGGGGTGTTTATGGTGGGGGTAGGGGTTGTCACAGAAGCCTTCCACCTCCCTCCCTCTCAACTGTGTCTGCAATCATTGATATCATTGAGATGTAGGTTCTTAGCTCTTTTTAAATTGTTGATAATTTTTTTATTAAGAAAAATTTTCCATTCATTTTAAATACCAATCAAAGATCTCCCTCTTCCCTCCTCCCACTCCAGCCTCCCTCCCCAACCCCCCCCCCTCCCCCCCATAAGAAAAGAAAGCTTCCCATGTGGAGGCACATCCAGTAGAGGCAAATCCAAGCCCCTCCCCCTGCCTCAAGGCTGCACAAGGTGTCCCATCATAGATAGTGGGCTCCAAAAAGCCCACTCATGCACCAGGGATGGACTCTTATCCTATCACCAGCCCCCCCCCCAAGCAGATCAGGCTACATACCTGTCTCACCACGCAGAAGGCCTAGTCCAGTCCCATGCAGGCTCCACAGCCATTGATCCAACTTTCATCAATTCCCACAAGTTTGGTTTGGTCATCTCTGCAGGTTACCCCATCATGATCTTGATGCACTTGCTCATAGAATCCCTCTTCTGTCTCTTCCACTGGACTCCTGGAGTTCAGCCTTGTGTTTGGCTGTGGATCTCTGCATCTGCTTCCATTAGTCACGGGAGAAAAGCTCTGTGATGGCAGTTAGGGTATTCACCGATCTGGTCACTGGGGTAAGCCAGTTCAGTTCAGGTACCCTCTCCACTATTTCTAGTAGCCCAAGCTGGGGTCATCCTTGGGGATTCCTGGCGACTTCCCTAGCACCAGGTTTATCTCTATCCTCATGAAGTTTCCCTCTATCATGGTATCTCTTTCATTGCTTTCCTACTCCATCCCTGTTACAGCTTGACCATCCTATTCCCTTATGTTCTCATCCCCTACCCCCTATCCTCCATTGCCCACCCCTCACCCCCAGTTTACTCATGGAGATCTCATCTATTTCCCCGTCCTGGGGCAATCCATGCATCCCTCTTTGGGTCCTCCTTGTTAGATAGCTTCTCTGGAGTTGTGGGTTGTAGTCTGGTTATACTTTGCCTTACATCTAGTATTCACTTATGAGTGGGTACATATCATGTTTGTCCTTCTGACTCTGGGTTACCTCACTCAGGATGATATTTTATAGTCCCATCCATTTGCCTGCAAATTTCATGATGTCATTGTTTTTCTCTGCTGAGTAGTACTCCATTGTGTATATGTATCACATTTTCTTAATCCATTCTTCAGTTGAGGGGCATCTAGGTTGTTTCCAGGTTCTGGCTATTACAAATAATGCTGCTATGAACATAGTTGGAGCATGTGTCCTTGTGGTATGATTGAGCATTCCTTGAGTATATGCCCAAGAGTGGTATAGCTGGGTCTTGAGGAAGATGGATTCCCAATTTTCTGAGAAACCACCATACTGATTTCCAAAGTGGCTGTACAAGTTTGCATTCCCAACAACAGTGTAGGAGTGTTCCCCTTGTTCCACATCCTCTCCAACATAAACTGTCTTCAGTGTTTTTGATCTTAGCCATTCTGACAGGTGTAAGATGGTATCTCAGAGTAGTTTTGATTTGCATGTCCCTGATGACTAAGGATGCTGAGCAATTCCTTAAATGTTGTTTGGCCATTGGAAATTCTTCTGTTGAGAATTCTCTGTTTAGCACTATAGCCCATTTTTTAATTGGATTGTTCAGTGTTTTGATGTCTAGTTTCTTGAATTCTTTATATATTTTGGAGATCAGCCCAATGTTAGATGTGGGATTGGTGAAAATCTTTTCCCATTCTGTAGGCTGTTTTTTTTTGTATTATATACTGTGTCCTTTGCCTTACAGAAGCTTCTCAGTTTCAGGAGGTCCCATTTATTAATTGTTGCTCTCAGTGTCTGTGCTACTATTGTTATATTTAGGAAGTAGTCTCCTGTGCTAATGCATTTAAGACTATTTCCTACTTTCTCTATCAGGTTGAGTTTATCTTGTATCTTACCACATTACTGAAGTTGTTTATCAGCTATAGGAGTTCCTTGGTAGAATTTTTGGGGTCACTTATGTATACTATCATATCTGCAAATAGTGAAAGTTTGACTTTTTCCTTTCCAATTTGTAACTCCTTAATCTCCTTTTGTTGTCTTATTGCTCTAGTTAGAACTTCAAGTACTGTATTGAATAAATATGGGGAGAATGGACAGCCCTGTCTTGTTCCTGATTTTAGTGGAATCACTTTGAATTTCTCTCCATTTAATTTGATGTTGGCTGTTGGCTTGCTGTAAACTGCCTTTAGTATGTTTAGGTATGCTCCTTGTATTCCTGATCTCTCCAAGACCTTTATCATGAAGGGGTGTTGGATTTTTGTCAAAGGTCTTTTCAGCATCTAATGAAATGATCAAGTGTTTTTTTCTTTCAGTTTGTTTATATGGTGAATTACATTGACAGATTTTCATATGTTGAACCATTCTTGTATTTCTGGGATGAAGCCTACTTGATCATGGTGGATAATTTTTTTTGATGTGTTCTTGGAGTCTGTTTGCCAATATTTTACTGAGTATTTTTGCATCAATGTTTATGAGGGAGATTGGTCTTTAATTCTCTTTCTTTGTTGCATTGTGTGGTTTGGGTATCAGGGTAACTGTAGCCTCATAAAAAGAGCTTGGTAACATTCCTTCTTTTTCTATTGTGTGGAACACTTTGAAGAGTATTGGTATTTACTCTTTCTTGAAAATCTGGTAGAAACCATCTGGTCCTGGGCTTTTTTTGGTTGGGAGACTTTTAATGACTGTTTCTATTTCCTTAGTGGTTATTGGTCTATTTAAATTGTTTATCTGGTCTTGATTTAACTTATGTGGTATGTGGTACCTATCCAGAAAACTGTTCATTTCTTTTAGATTTTCCAATTTTGCAGAGTACAGGTATTTGAAGTATGACCTGATGATTCTCTGGATTTTCTCATTGTCTGTTGTTATGTCTCCCTTTTCATTTCTGATTTTGTTAATGTGGATGCTCTCTCTCTTCCTTTTGGTTAGTTTGGATAAGGGGTTGCCTGTCTTGTTGATTTTCTCAACGAACCAAATCTTTGTTTCATTGATTCTTTGTTGTTCTCTTTGTTTCTATTTTATTGATTTCAGCTCTCAGTTTGATTATTTCCTGGCATCTATTTGCTTCTTCTTGTTCTAGAGCTTTCAGGTGTGCTGTTAAGTCACTAGTGTGAGATTTCTCCAACTTCTTTATGTGGGCATTTAGTGCTATGAATTTTCCTATCAGCACTGCTTTCTTAGTGTCCCATAAGTTTGGGTATGTAGTACATTCATTTTCATTGAATTCTAGGAAGTCTTTAATTTCTTTCTTTATTTCTTCCTTGACCCATTGGTGATCCAGTTCAGCATTACTCAGTTTCCATGAGATTGTAGGCTTTCTGTAATTTTTGTTGTTGTTGAAATCTAACTTTAAGCCATGATGGTCTGATAGAATACAGGAGGTTATTCCATTTTTTTTGTATCTTTTGAGATTTGCTTTGTGACCAAGTGTGTGGTTAACTTTATAGAAGGTTCCATGGAGTGCTGAGAAGAAGGTATATTCTTTTTCGTTAGGATGGAATGTTCTGTAGATATCGATTAAGTCCATTTGAGTCATAACATCTGTTAGGTCCCTTATTTCTTTATTAAGTTTGATCTGGGTGTTGAAGTCTCCCACTATTAATGTGTGGGGTTTGATGTGTGATTTAAGCTTTAGTAATGTTTCTTTTACATACGTGGGTGCCCTTGTATTTGGGGCATAAATGTTCAGAATTGAAACTTCATCTTGGTGGATCTTTCCTGTGATGAGTATGTAATGTCCTTCTTGATCTCTTTTTATATTAGTTTGAAGTCTATTTTGTTAGATATTGGGATAGCTACACCAGCTTGCTTCTTAAGTCCATTGGATTGGAAAGTCTTTCCCCAGCCCTTTACTCTGAAGTAGTGTCTGTCTTTGAAGTTGATGTGTATTTCTTTTATGCAGCAGAAGGATGGGTCCTGATTTCATATCCATTCTGTTAGCATGTGTATTTTTATAGGTGAATTAAGTCCACTAATATTAAGGGATATTAATGACCAGTGATTGTTAATTTCTGTTATCTTTTGGTGGTAGTGTATGTGTATTTCTGTTCTTTGGGATTTACTGCTGTGGGGTTATCTATTGCCTGTGTTTTTGTGGGTGTATCTGACTTCCTTAGGTTGGATTTTCCTTCTAGTGCTTTCTGTAGGGCTGGATTTGTGAATAGGTATTGTTTAAATATGATTTTGTCTTGGAATGTCTTGTTTACTCCGTCTATGGTGACTGAATGTTTTGCTGGGAATATTAGTCTAGGCTGGCATCCATGATCTCTTAGTGTCTGCATTACATCTATCCAGGACCTTCTCGCTTTCAAAGTCTCCATTGAGAAGTCGAGTGTTATTCTGATGGGTCTGCCTTTATAGGCCACTTGGTCTTTTTCCATTGCTGCTCTTAGTATTTTTTTATTCTGTATGTTTAGCCATTTAATTATTATGTGGCGAGGGGACTTTTTTTTTTGGGGGGGGGTCTAGTCTATTTGGTGTTCTATAAGCTTCTTGTATCTTCATAGATATTTCTTTCTTTAAGTTGGGAAAGTTTTCTTCCATGATTTTGTTGAATATATTTTTTGTGCCTTTGAGTTGATATTCTTCTCCTTCTTATATCCCTATTATTCTTAGGTTTGGCCTTTTTTGGTGTCCCAGATTTCCTGGACATTTTGTGTTATGACTTTTTGGCTTTGGTGTTTTCTTTGACTGATGAATCCATTTCCTCTATCATATCCTCTACACCAGAGAGTCTCTCTTCTATCTCTTGTATTCTGTTGGTTATGCTTGCATCTGTGTTTCCTGTTCATTTTCTCAGATTTTCTATTTCCAGCATTCCCTTTGTTTGTGTCTTCTTCATTGTTTCTATTTTACTTTTCAGGTCTTGAACTGTTTCCTTCACATGTTTAATTGCTTTTTTATGGTTTTCTTGGCTTTCTTTAAGGGATTTATTGATTTCTTCCAACTTTTTGTTTGTTTTTTCCTCAATTTCTTTATTGATTTCTTCCATTTTTTGTTTGTCTTTTCCTCAATTCCTTTAAGGGAATTTTTCATTTCCTCTTTAAAGGCCTCTAGCATCTTCATGAAGTTATTTTTAAGGTCATTTTCTTCTGCTTCTTCTACATTGTGATGTTCAGGTCTTGCTGTTGTAGAAGGGCTATGTTCC